>LSSL01007455.1:0-25527 GCA_001953115.1 Smittium mucronatum | reverse complement strand
TTTCTAAATAGTAAATTTTATTTATATGTATCAGGCTTTTAACCATGAATGGTTAATAAAATCCCCTATATTATTATCAAAGTTTACATTTTTCTAATTTAAAAGATTTCTTTTTATTATGAAAAAGCTAAACTTAAAATAAAAATATAAAAGTAATTTCAGATAATTCGAATAATTCGAATAAAACGTTCTTTTTAATACATGGGAATTTTTATTCATCAGAAATTCCTATTTTCACTTAAATTTTGGATTTTCATGACGCAATATTGTAAAAAATTGTGTGATGTGACAAAATATCTTTAAAAAAGTGTTTTGATTCTTTTAGTGGAAATATTCTCATGTTATTTTAAGCTTTAGGAAAATAATTCCTTAATAAGAACCAATAAATTTACATAAACCCATTTTCTGTACTGTACACCAAAAACTTGTAAAATAAGCTTAGAAATTACGACCTATTTTTTTCCCTAAACATAAACATATAATTAACCTATAAATTATTGAAATTTTATTTAAACCAATTTGGATTCACTTTTTTCCGATTTAAATTCACGTTTATTGTAATTGGGTGCACATTTTCGTATTCACTTTCACTTTTATTGTAATTGGGTGCACTGAGACCAAATTGGATTCACTTATTCCGAATTAATTTTCACTTTAATTCAATTTGGTCGCACTTTTTCCAAATTGGATTCACTTTTTTTTTATTTGCTTTCACTTTTTCCGAATTTGCCTTAGAAAAGGTGTACCATATAAAACATTGAAAAAAATATCAATTTTTTTTTTTCAAAATAAATTAAATTTTAACGTTAATTTTTTTCTTAATATATTCAAAAGGTCATAAAAGAATCTCTTAACAATTTCAAAATATATGGTTTCAATTATAATTCAATAGAAAAAATAATTTTCCTTTTTACTAAAAAAAATAAATATTAAGCATAAAAATTAACATGGAATTATCAATATTTATAATTCTAAGTACCTAGTAAAACAATACAAAATAATTTTACTTATAAAAATTAATTATGATAAATTATTTTGTTGTTTAATATTTGATTATTTGATTATATTTTTAATTAATTATGATTTTTGTTATATATATATATTCTTCAGATACCGCAATTAACTGATATGCTATATACCCAAAAAAGATAAAATGTTAAATTTTAAAATTTTTTTTTTTTTTTTTGATTATCACTTTTATAATTTAGACTATCATTAACTATAATGTCTATTTGTAATTTTTTTTAAGATTCTAATCGATTTCATTTAAACATATAGAGAATATTCATATAAATTTAGAGATGGTAAAATAAATCTATAAGGTATAAAAAAAAATTTATAAAGAAATATTTTTAGGGTAATTATTCAAATCATGGTTTTAAAATATCTCTTTTTTGTTAATTAAAATCTTATAATAAAAGATATTTTTAATTAATTGATAATATTAGAAATATTGATTTTTTTAACCCTAATTGCATAGTATATTTAGTTTATTAAAAACATATTTAACGTTTAAGAAATTTTTTAATGATATGTTTAGATATGTTTAATTTTATTTATGAAATAACAATAATTTAAATAAATTTAATGATTTTTTTAAAAATATCGATGAAAAGTAAAAAATTGCACTATGATTAAGTATATATTTTTTTACATTTTTGAAATATTTTTGACACTAATTTTAAAAAATACAGGGTTTATTTGCCTTTAATTTTTTTTTAAAAAATTTGATTTGCAAAATCCTCCTTAATTTTCCATTGAATAATAATAATATTACATTTGATTTAAATAATAAGTCAAACGACTTTTTGTAATTATTTTGAATAAACTAATAAATTGGATATTTAAATATATTTTTAATTAGGATTTATATAAAGATTTTGATCTATCACACTCTTTATTCTGTAAAATTTCTTTTCAATTTTTTTTTATTTGGATGGTTTGAATTCCATTACTTCAATTAAAAAATTGTCTAATTTTGTATTTGAGCGTATTTATTTATTTTTCTCATATAATGAATTAATTTTCTTTTTTTACAAAAATCAAAAAAAAACTTTTTTTTTGAATTTGTAACAATAAATCTTTGCTGATGTGAATATATTATAAGCCATGAAACTTCCTTAAATTTCCCTTGCGCCATGTTGATATTATTATAAAAACTTCTATTCTAATCTATTTAAATTAAATTTTAATCTATTTCGATTTCTAAAAACATATTATTTTTATACCCAAACAAGAAATCATTTTAAATTTCGGAATTTAAAGTGTATTTAATAATAAATTTGAATTTTTTTGTAGGAAGTTGATTTTAAAACTTATAAAAACCTATAAAATAAATTACTAAGAAATTTTCTTAAAATGTTTTTTAGAGCGCTTTTTTTTAATAAATTTATAAGTTAATTATGCTTAATAATTATGTATAGTTCTCATAATTGAGATAAATTTGCATAATTTAGATTTAAAGCCAAATTTATTCGCTACTTATAATATTTTAAACAATGAAAAATGGTTTATTATAAATTAATATTTTTTAGAAAATGAAATAATATTCTTCATAAGTAAAACTTAAATTATAAAAAATTATAACCAAATAATAAAAAATTTCAATTTTTACAAAAATTTATTACTTCAACAAAATTATGCCGCACTAACAGATCATATTCCATTCAGATCGGTTGAAGAATATTTTTTCATGAAATAATCCTTTTTTTAAAAAGTAGATTTTTTTTATAAGATTATAAATTATAATAAATTTCTTTTTAATTAAAAAATAAAATCTGAGTACCTCTAAAAAATCTACATATTTTTTGTATTTTTTTTCTGATTTTATTTCCATATTCTTGAAAAATTTTTTGGATTTTTTCTTCTAAAAAAACAAAAGATTAAAAATTCAGTAAAAACAGAAATTTTCTAATTTTATTAGTAAAAAAAGACTTTACTCGCCTCTAATGCTTAAACTGTGGCTATTTTAAGTTATAAAAATACTATTGAATGTTTATTTAAAAAAATTCAAACATAATATTAAAGCACAGCTAATTTCAAAGGATGAATCAATAAAAATTATATTGTTAAGAATTTCAGGGACGAAAAATTGAATTTTTAAAACCCCTTTCTATTTACTTTATAAATTTATGCTTCTCTGTAGCATAGGATAGCCATTCAATATCCTATTTAAGTTTTTTTAAAATTTAGAGTATTTAAAGTTGTTTTATTTATAAGGATATATTAATTCTGTCCGAAATCGCTAAAATCAAACCTAAATTATAATTATCACATAAATACATATTTAAAATATTTTTAATATCCGAAAAATTTAAACATTTTCTTGAGTTTTTTTAAGATTATTTTATCATAAATATAAAATTTTATTTTTTTTATAAAAAAAAAAACTCATTTTATACATCAGAATTTTTTTAAAAATGATATTAATATATTCACAGAGAAAAAAAGTTAATTTAATAAAAATAAATTTGTAATTTATTTTACATGGGTTTTTTAAAATAAAAAACTACGTGAATAAACAGATTTAAATGACGAGGATAAATATTTTCTTTAATTTTTTAAAGATAAATGTATTTTGTTATGAAAAAAAATTAGTTTTTTTTATAGATTATTAAATGTTTTTCCTTATGATGGTCACTCTTTTATGAATTATCTATATATTTATTATTAGGAATTATTTTTTTTTTATTAAAAAATATTCTATTAATAAAAAAATTATTAATTTTGTAACTTAATATTTTTTAAAGGATGAATATTAACATAAATATCACATTTTCTACCTGATTTTAAATATAATATTTTTATATTCCGCATTTTATAAAAATAAATAAAATAAATATTTTATCAAAATTAGAATTTAAACCTTGATCCGATGCCCTCGAGGTATGGAGCTGCTAGGGCGGCAGAGGGGAGCAGGGTGAAATTTTTTTTAATTTTTTTAAATTATTTTTTATAACTTTTTATTAACTTTAAAATAAATTTCCCAAAAAATAAAAATAAAATTAGAATTTAAAACTCTCAATCCACTTTATACTATGAAACTTAATAAGAAATTGTGATTATTTTCGGAATGTTCATGAATTAATAAGTATTTTTGGATTCATTGTTCTTTTTATTCAATATAGACCTATATTTATGTATTTTAATATTAATAGAAGAAAATTTCAAGGCATATCGAAATTACTATTTCAAAAGGTATAAAATATCTCATTTTTAGAAATTAATTTGTCGAGACTTTTTTTTTTTCATAGTTTTAATATTTAATTTTTTATTTAATGATCATTGGAACTTGTGTGATATTTATATGAATACACAAAAAATTAACTAAAATATTTTTTGATGAAAAAATAAAAAAGGAAAATTAAATAATAAAACATATTTTTTATTTAATTTACATCTTATAACTTTTTGCTAATTTTAATTATGTTTGAAATAAATTTAATTTTTTTCTAAAGGTGATGAAATTCTAAATTTTTAAAAAAAAATCCTATATTTTTTTTAAATGGCTTATAAGAATTACACATGAATAGCATAACTTAAACATAGTATTGGAGATGGTATTATTCTTTTGGATAGTGTAACTATAATCGCTTAATTCTTTCAGCTGCCAGATTTTATTTAAAATAATAATTTATTTTCAAATATATAAAATACTTTTTGTCAATATCTGGCTGTTTTTTTATTTAATATACATGTGATGGTTTTTTTAAATTATAATATGGATGGGTATTTTTACCACTTTAAAATCCCATTTTGCTAGATTATCATTGCAAATTTTGCAATTATGTCTTTTTTAATGACCAAAGTTGTAGATTTTGATTTTGAGCTACTGATATTGGTGGAAGCAGTGGTTTTATAGTCCGATATAACTTTGAAAAAGTGTAATTTTTTGTGAGGGGTTATCTTTCTTCTTTTCTATGTCTATAAAGTTTGATAAATATGAGAAAATACGGATAAAAAAATAAATGCCTTTTATTAAATTTTAGCTTTATAAAATTGTATTAGTTGGTCATTTAATGGCTTTTTTCTTGAAATGTCCCAGTTAGAATGTTAGTTTATTTAACATATATATCTTAAATTGGAAACTGTAAAAAATAATCTCAGAAAAAATTTACTAATACTTTAAGTGCTGAAAACGTTACTATATTAGAATTTTTTTTTCTTAAAGCATGTATTTTTTTAATCCAATTTTCATGGTTTAGTTATAGGAAGAGTATTGTTTTATTTTCACAGAGCTATTTTATTTTTTCAAACCCCCATTTATTTTTTTACAAACAAATTTAGCAAAGTACAAGCTGTTTCCATAAATCCGAGCTGTTTTTTTTCGTTGATATTTTTAAATTTTTTTATTGGGTAGTATTTTTTAATTGAAAATCATCATTCACAACAGATAGAATTATTAAAAATTACCTATAAAAATTTCTAAAAATCTATAAAATAAGTTATGGAAGATTTAATGTGCCTCATTTTTGGTTATTTTTGGTAAAAAAAGGGCAACAGAATTAAAGTTAAATTATCCTTACATAAAAGATGATTATAAAAAATTAATTCCATATAAAATTTCAATTTTTTTGATAAATCCACTTAAGAAGCTTTTAAAATTTTCATAATATCTTTAGGAGAATGAAATATTAAATTATATTATACAGAAAAATGAAAATATTTATCTTACTTTAAGATATGAAAGTTTATTAAATCGGAGATAAATATTTAATTCAAACATTTAAAAGCTATTTATATTATATTTTCCAGACCTCTGCACTATCAAAAGTAAAAATCTAGGTCCCATTTTTTATATTGATTGTAAATTAGATATTTTTATTGATTTTTTGGGCTGATTTTTTTTATTCGTGCATAATAATATACAAAAATATTATGAACCTATTTTTATTTTTATATATAAGTTACTAAATAATATAATACAAAACCTTTAATGATTCTTTTTGATATAAACTCTAAATAATATAGTTTAATATTTGCGGCTCCATGATGTATAAAAATTAACTTTAAATAACTATAAAGCAACTTTTATGAACACATAAAACAATATTATTTTAATTTTAATTTTATTCAATGATTCAAAGACGCTATACAGACACTTTGAGCACCTCTGTAATTCTTTTTTTGAAGAGCTATAAACAAGTCACAACAAATAATATTTTTTTGATAAATACTAAAATAAAAGTCCAACCAAAAGTTTTAAGTGATTTAAAATTGGTATTGATTCCCCCGCTACATATATAATTTATGAAAAATAAAACACCAATTTTACTTCATTTAATTTAGGAGCCGCAATATTTTTATTTTTAATGAAATAGATCGTACTTTTATTCATGATAATTTTCATCTCTGGAATTTTTCGATACATTTTTAATCTTATCTGCCTTATCTTTCCTTAAATTGGTTATATTTTGAGTATTTCGGCTCTGCTTATTTTAAAAAAAATCTTTATTAATAGAAACTTTTTCTTTTTCAGGAATCCATAAAATCAACATAATTTAACCACGGAAACATTAAACTCGATTTAAAAATATCATCATTGGATCTCTAAACATCTTTTCCAACAAGTTACGTCTCTAAAGCTATTCTCTTTTAGACATAAATTTAACATTTTCCCATCTAAATTGGGGTCCAATACTCCGGAGACTCTAAATATATTCTTTTCAAAGGTTTCAGTTTCAAATATATAATCTAAGTTTTTAATTTTTTTCTCATAATTTTTTTTAAATTTATTCTAATAAAATTTCGGGTATATATATTATCTGGGGCATTTATCATTTTCTTTTGTAAGTTAGATAAATTTGATTACAGAAACTATCTACATGAGTTATATTTATTTTTAATAGTTATTTTCAACCTTTATAAAGAATTATTCCTTGAATGGGATATCAATTCAAAGCCAATGATCATGTTTTGATAACTTTATGAAGTAACGATCTTTACTTTTTTTTATCTAATTTTAGAATTCTGTTAACTTGGCCCATTTAGTCAGGTTTAGCTCTTTGGATTTTTTAAGTAAAATATGGATCGGAAATAAATTGATTGTTTTTATAACGATTTTTACATAATATTTATATATTTTTTCTCCAGTTTGGATAAATTTATCCCTTTTTTTATGCGTATACCAGTAGTTTTTTCCTTTTAATTTTATTCTCAAATAATTTATTTTTTTTATTTTTAATTTTATGCCGATTTGGCCATTGAATAGATTTCTTTTTAATTTAAAAAGTATATATAGTGCAGTTCTCGATGTTTTAAAATATATGGGGATAATTTATGTTCATAATTCAAATCTAGAGAGAATGCCATTGGTATAAAATTCAGATATAAATCTTTAAATAAGGCTGCCATAAAATATCATTTTCACCTAAATGATCTAAATGTATTTTCCGTGTAAATATTATTCGAATTCGAAAAATATTTTAGAGGTTTTTTTGATGTCATAATATAAGCTATGTTATTAATGTAGAGGGGTAGTCGGTAGTATATTCATCTTTTATATATTTCTATTCTACCAAAAATTGATATTATATTTCAAATTAATCTGTAGCTGTATGTTTATTTCTCTTATTTTGATCGCATATTTTTTAAAATCTATTAGATCCAACTCCAATTCCAACAAAAACTCCAACTCCAACTCCAACTCTATAATTCTTTTAATCGACATACAATTTTTACATAAAAATTGAACTTTTATGATATAATTCCTATAGTTAATGGTTTTATCTACATAAAATAACCTAAAAATCTAATTGATCGAATTTTTTAAAATTCTTCAGAATTTTAAAAACAAATTTTAAATCAACCATCACTCGATAATATTATAATTGCAACAGTGATGTAATATATATCTATTTAAATTCAAAATTATTTTAAAAAGTTCATCCATTTACTAATCCCTTCTTCATAATAGGATTTATCAGTGGAAAAACTTTTTTATGAAATGAGAATAATCATAAATACCACTAAAATTTTAAGGAATACTAAAGAATTTATTTTATTTTTTTTTGAATCTAAATAGTTATATACCATTTCATAAATATTTATTTATTATTTATTATTTATTATGAATTTTTATTCCTATAATAGCGTAATTTTATTTAATGTGATTGTTTATTATAAGGAAATTAAACTCTATAAACAGAAATTTTAGTATTTGGTGATTATTGGTGTGCTTTTTCGACTTATGTTTATATTTATGTAATTAGTGCTCTGCTTTTGATAATGGGTTTTTAGTCATAAATATTACATAAAAAATTAATGTAAAAATATCATTGAGAAAAAATAATTGGGTTTATTAGAGAGAAGACTTTATATTTTCAAGTAATTTGATGTAAACAGCTTGATTTTTTCTAACTATGTTTGAATAAAAATAAAAAATCTTGGAAAATATAAAGAACTTTTGTTCAATAATTAAAATTTTCGGATTTATATACGTAAAATTTTTTTCGCTCTCAGTATTCAGTTTCACGCCATTATAATACATGTTTCATGCACTTATAGGCTTAAATAAACCATTTCAATAAAAAATATATCCAATTAAAACAGTCACTTTTTTTAATAGGATAGTTTTAAAAAATCTTTTAGTAAAAAATATAAAAATTCAGATTCTTATGAACAATAATTTTAGCCAAAGATTGTTTGCAATATAAATTTTGATTTAATATTTTTTCAATGAAACTAATTTGGGATCAATTTCACGAACCTTGTTGCTTAAAAACCCCGCATATATCTGGAAATTGGTGAACATTCCTCATGATTTTGAAAATTTTTTTAGGTAAATATTGTAGATAAAAATTTTTTTTTTTACATAGTGAAGAGCATAATTTTATAAAATAATACATACTCATGAAAATTTAAAATCATCAAATGGTTGAGGCCGCAAGGAAAATTTCAGTTTTAGCCAGATTTTGGCCATAATTATGACTTTAAATTGGGCTTTTATTATTACATACACTCATTATATATCAAAGTATTAATAACATTTAGATAATGGTTGATGGTAGAATAAAATTACCAATCGCGTCAGCTGGTGGCCACAATGCTGATTTTTAATTGGTCTTGATTTTAAAATTTACATTATATGATCTTTTTATGTAAATTAAATACGTAAATTTATATTTATGAGATTTTTGAATATTAAGATGATTTAAATAAAAATAAATTGTTTAAATTTTTAGATTTAGTTTTAACAAAAATATCTATTTCATATATGCTTTTTTGTTTTTTATTTTTGAATAATAAATATTTTATTATATTTTATTCTAAAAAATGGATAATCCACTGTAATTTGGAATAAACCTGCACTGTTATAAATTTTGTGACTCAAGATCAAAACTATCTCAATAGTCTGAGAGTGTTATAAATTTTCCGCCAGAAAATTTTTCCTAGACTGAAAAAGAGTCTAATTAATTATTTAATTCGAATATAGTTTAATACCCAAAAAAATCATGATAAAAAAAAATTAAGCAATTTTTTCAGTATTCCACTCCCATTTATGAAATTTTATAGTCTAAATACTATCCCGAGTCATATTTTAGATCTAAATTCTATAGCACTTTATTCAATTTTCAAACTATTATTGATACCTAACTGTTGTAAGAAATTTTTATAAGCTACAATATATAAGTTGATTTCAAATTCAAAAACCAAAAAAATTCATAAAGAACTATAAAATATTTCTTGCAATTAGTCCATTTAGAGAAAAAAGAAACATCCTTCTATTAAAAATTATTAAAGTAAAGATCTAATAATAAATGATTATTAAATTGTAAAACCTATATCTTCAAATGTCTCCACAAACATAATATATAATTTTGATTTGGAAAAAAGTATTACATGCTTCTCAAAATCACAAGAAATTTAACCATAGTTGAAGAAATTTCAGAAAAAAATTCAACCCTGGACAAAATGTATTAATTGATTAACCACGATAAAATTCAGAGGAATATTATTTCCCAGAAGGTTTATTCCGAATAAATATATATTTAGAGGCTTTAAGTTTTGGTCTAAACTGAACAGAAATGGTACTATTGAAACTTATGTATATCAAGAAAAATAATTAATAAAACAAAAAAACATTTAGGCTTTAAAGTGATAAAAAACCCACTTTCAGATATTAAATCAATCAACAAAAAGATTTTTTTCGACATATATTATGCATCTAATGAACTTATTAAATGTCTTTTTGAAAAAAAATATCTAATCACGTTGAAAAATTTGTACAACAGAAAATTTCTTACGAAATTCAAGATCAAAAAAACTTATTGAAATATATATATATGATTATTATGAATCTTTAGACGGAATTTATGTGATAAAATTTATGAAAAATAGACAGACTTACATAGCTACTAATTTTCACAAACCAAGAGATAAAACTATAAATAACACAACTTAACATGATGGAGGTAAATAAGAAGAGATTCCCACGTCTTTAATCTTTACTAAAATAAAAACATGAAATTTGTTGATAAATTAGAAAAAAGAAAAAAATTTATGAAATCGACAGAAATTTTTTGAGATTTTGAGCAAGAATATATTTTAGAAGTTTTTGTGGTAAACTCTTTATAAATATGTAAAGAAATTCATGAAAAAAATAGAAAAAAAAATAAATGGGCGTTTTTGTGTCTATTTGTTGCAAATTAAGATAAAATTAACACATGATATAGTACGGAAAGTGGATTCTTCATCCCAGATCATTTCCAAGCAGTGAATAATCAAAAAAAAGGAAAGAGGGAATTATTCGAAAGAATATATATTAACAAATAAAATGTATATTCCGATTTAATAAAAAAGGATAATTTTCCATTTATGTAACAGTGGAGAAAAGCGTGACAAAACTAGGTGTTTTTGTAGCTTATGTGGAGCTATAATTTACTCTAATACACAAAAAAGAAATCGCTTCTACAAATATGATAAAATATTAAAAGCGAAAAAATAATAATTACTGAGGTTCAGCAAAAAAAATGTTTTTCTATTTCTTTATCAATTTAAATTTACTTATAAGCTAACATATTTAATAAAATTCAAAAAAAAAAAAAAAAGCATCAAAAATCAATTTATTAAAATAGATTTATTAAAAATCTTATGAAAATAAAAACATTATGAAGTATTAAAAAAACTAAAAAGCATTAGCTAAGTTGAAATCAAAATATAATTTCGAAAAAAACAAAAAACATTTAACGAATTTCAAAAAAAATAATTACGAAGTTTTTTTTAATAAATAATTTGCTAATATTAATCGGTTTGAAAAAAGTTATTATTATTATCACAGTAATAATTTTAGTGGAAGCAGTTTTATTAGTTGGTTTGTTAGTGAAAGTAGTAGTCATTGTAGTATTTGATGTCTTATTTTATGTAATAGTATGTTTAGTATTCATGTCATAAAAATTTAGTATGTTTTGTAATAGCTTATTTAATAGTAAGTATAATAGGTGATGTAATTTTTTATTTAGTATTCGATGTAGTAATTGGGTTGTAAATTGATGAATAGCCGATTTACTAGTTGGTGTATTATTTGATAAAATCATTGGTTTAACAGTTTATGAAGTTATGCATGAATTATTTGGATTATTTATCGTATTATTAATTGTTGAATATTTCTTATTCGATGTATTTTTTAATTTATTAGTTATTTTAAAAATTGATTAGATGTTTGATAAAGTAATCGACGTAGTATTTAATGTAGTATCTGAATTAATAATTTATGAATGATTGATGTATAAGTTGAAGTAGTATTATATGTACTAGTTGACGTGGTAGAGAATGTGATAAAGGTGATTGGTATTTGATAAAGTATTTGATGTGGTTTTTGGTGTGATTTTTGATGTATTAGTTGGTTTATCGATGCCATTATTATTAGATGTAGCGTTTGGTCTAAAATTTATGCTATTTAAAAATTAATATTGATATTTTTTGCCAATTATAATTTCTAGTCGATTCGAAATAATGCACGAAATTCTTAATCAATCATGATTCATCATTTTGATCTTAAATAAAATACATTTATTGTCCAAAAAATCAAAATAATGCCATTAGATTTTAAAAATAAAAAACAAGCTAATTTATTTATCAACTGCAAAATACACATATATTTAAAAATATTATAAAAAACATTTCTATAAAAAAATATATATTCAGATCAAAATTTAAATAATAATTATTGTTTATGATTGTAATAAAGTTACAATAGTCTTATTATTTATACCTTTATATTTATTATGTATGCGATAAATCCAAATTTTCAAATAAAAAAACAAATTCATTATCTTCATAAACACGAAATATATTATATTATGACTCACGTATTCAAAGTATAGAAAAAGATAATTTCTTAAGTTTGGATACTCAATTTGGTATTTTTGAATTTAGTTATACACGTTTATTAATATAGATTACAATTGTTTGGTTTTATATTTAACTGTTTACAACATTTTTATATAAAAAATTTAGATATTTATAAAATATCCCAAAAAATAAAAGATTAACGGATTAAAAAGTAATTTTATCAAGGCATTTTATTTTCTGCTGAAGCTATGTAAATGGTGATCAAAATTTAGCTATTTTGAGATTAATGATATTCAATTTAAAAATCCATCTATCAATTCATTATATTTTCATAATTCCCAAATTCACTCCCTAATCATTAGTAATTTTTTTTCATCTAGATATGTTTAAGATAAATTAAGCCAAAATAAAACTAAAATAACCCCTTTTTTGCGAAATAAATATTTGAAGCGCGTGTAATTATGAGAAATTTTTATATCTTATGAATAAATTGATAATTTATATTTTTAAAGCGTGCCACCAAGGGTCTATTTTGATATAAGCAATAAATATAAACTTTAGTATCATATTATTAAAAATATAAAAAACTTTTGATTGAGAGTTTGCTTTTTAACGTGATTTTTAAAAAAATTTATTTATGTTATTAAACAGTAATATAAATGTATTTGGAAATATGTTATTTTTTAAGGATTAATAATTAATTAATTAAAAATAAGAATTAGTAAACCTAATATTTTCTTAAAAGTAGGAGATTAAAATAACCCCAGAAGTTATATATTTTTAAACCAAGGCCCAATTTTCAAAAGAATTGGAAAAATATAGGATATTTTTCTCAAAAAAAGCTGATTTTTTGTATATAATTTAATGAACATTTTTCACAATTAAAACAGATGAGTACGAATAGAAGTAGGGTAAATTTCTTATTCGAATATTTTTTACAACACATAGAAATGTTATAAATTATTCCTAATAGATTATTTTACGAATTTTTTACAACAATTTTAGAATCAAGTACATTTTAAAAGTGATAAAACTAGAAATTTATAAAGAAAATTTAAATTGATAGCATTTAATACTTTTTTTGCGCTATGAAATATTTGAAATTAAGAGAAATAATTAAAACGTAAAAAAATTTCTTTATTAAACTTTAGTTAAAAGACGTATCTAAAGTAAATTTTAACCTCCAAAAAAAGCTTAAATAGTGTTTATTAAAAAAAAATCTTATTAAATAAAATAAGTAAAAATAAATGTCATATTTTTATGGATAAGCAAAAATGGAGGTGGAGGAAATTATGGAGAAGGGGAAAGAAGGGGTAAAGAAAAATGGGGGGGGGGGAGGTCAAAGAAAAAAATACTGCATAATTTTACAATATATTTTCTGTATCCTGAAAAAATTACTTTTGGCTCTTGATTCAGTGACTTTTTTCCTAGGAATTGTTAAATTAAGAAATAAAAAACTCCTATTATTATTTTCGCAAATTTTTTATTTTTTAAAATGGTTACAAATACAAATCCCTGAGTGTAAAATCTAATTCGATAAAATATGTTACAAAAATAATAAAAAATTAAAAAAAAATATTGATTTAATGATGAAATTCATAATATAAACCACATTTTTATCTAGATTTGATCATACTATATTTTTTAATTTGTTTTTTGATAATAATTACTATCCTCGATTTTTAGAAATATAGAATCTCCGTGTATTTATTTTCCAACAAAAATTTTTAGTATATTTTGTCGATAATTGGTATTTTACCCAAAAATTTATTTAAGTAAAAAAATGTAAATTTATACGCTTTTCATAGGCTTGATGCTACTTTTTCATAACTACTCCAAAGGATGAGTTTCATCATACAACTCCAATATTTTCTTTTTAGAGCTTTTTTTCAATTGAATAATAACCTATGTATCCAAAAAATTTCCCCTATAAAACACAGAAAATTTTTATATGATCAATTGTTTGGTAATTTTTATCAGTTTTGAATGTTATTACAATATACCAATAGGGGTTTTTTTTATATCAAAAATTACTTAGTTTTTTTAATTTTAATGCAAACATCCCAGGAGACGAATGATTAATTAAAATATTTCATTTTTAGCCACTGAAATGGCTAATTATAAGTGTACCATCCAAAATAAATCTTATTGGTACTTATCTTTATCTTCAATAATAAAGCTAATGCCGTTGCCTGGAATCGAACCAGGGTCATCACGGCCACAACGTGATGTACTGCCACTATACTAATACGGCTATTATGGGCTCTGCCGGGGATTGAACCCGGGACCTCTCGCACCCTAAGCGAAAATCATACCGCTAGACCACAGAACCATGAAGGTAAACGAAAAAAATAAATCTAAGTAAGCTAGTGATATTTTTGGCATAATGGAGAATTTCCCCTTCATGGCAATATTTAATTATTTATAAGATACCATTATTGTTTGAGATTATAAGATCCTTATTTCTTTAAAAAATTTTGTGTCAAAAATCATTTTACTTTATTTAAAGTTTTATTTTTATATTTTACTGAATCACTATCGGAGTAATGAAGAAAATATTAGCGAAAATTATTATAAGAAACATAAAAATATTTAAACAAGCTCCAACTTACAGGGAAATATTTTAAAATTAGTAAAAAAATAAATACGAAAATGGAAAAAAAAAAAAAAAATCCGTATTTAAAACTATGTATATTTCTGCTAAATTGTTTTTTCAAGACAAATATTAATCATAATGTTAAATTAAGAGACTAAAAATTAATTTTTGTCATTTTAGGAATTTTTTTTTCCAATTTAAGTAAAATAAAGTCGAATATCGTCCTTAGAACGATTAAATAAATTAGCATTAATATAAATAGGAAAGAATATAGTTCTTACTGTATATAATAGAAATATTTTTTGTAATTTTCTCAAATTATTTAATCTTTTTTTTTATTAAGCCTTGATGAAAGCATATAACATTTTAATTTTGATATATAAAATATTATTTAAACTTCCAATAAATTTGAATTTTTCAACATTATAAATAACGTTATATATTAAGATTATTTAATTTTATAATTCAAAAATATAAATTTTCAAATTATAGTTAATTATTAATCCACTGTATTTAACTATCTTAAAAAATTGAAATTTTAACAAACATTATTTTATTTCTCGACACAATCAGGTAATTTTTTTGATTTTTTTGGGAACACATAATCTATTAAATTATTACAAATAGCATATTAACGTCTTTTTCAAACCATTAAAAACAATTTTTTTGTATGGATTTATTAAAAAAAATACTAAAACTTTTTTTCGCTTTTTTTCATAATTTTTTTTTTTATTTATAGATAATTCATAACATTTTTATTCCTAAAAATAATTCTTTTTCTAAATTTCGCTTTTTTAAATCTTTTATGATCAAGATAATGTATTTCCACCCATTAAATATTAAATTGAACCGTAAAAAAATCATTTTATTAATTCTAAAATTGATTTTTTGTATATCTGTATAAAAAATTATAAATCAAATCTTAAAAAATAATTAATATGAACTTTTTCGGTAATTAGAGACCTCAATCCAATGAATTTTTTTATTTAAATAATTCCTTCTGTAAAAAAAAATGTTCTAAATTTTCAAATTAGTGTAAATATTAGTTATATTTTTTCCGCATCAAAAAAAGTACGAATTGTAACTGCATTCTGGAATTTTGGAAAGATCACGGTGAAAGAATCTAGGGAATAAAAAAAGTCATCATACAGAAAATTAAATAAAGATTGAAAAAATACTTTGTAAAAAAAAGATTTGATATTCGATACTTGGTTCATATATCTGGTATGATAAAGGGATATTCTTGGTTGTGACAGTATTTAAATAATATTTTTCGAAATTCATTGAATAATCGAAAAGGAGAAAAATAAGATAATTTTAGAGAGGTAAATTTCAATAGGAAATTTAGTAGAAAATATAAAAATTCAAAAAATACAAATTATTTTTTGAATTTTTATATTTATAATCTTAAAATATTAATCCAGTTAACATGTTAATCTTAATAGCTTCCTATAAAAGCTTTTTTATATGATTAGAATCCATAAACTTTAATATAAGGTCTAAATTTAACCTAATTTATTAAAATTGTTCTTTCATAATTTCAGAAATCTTAAAATTATTTATACCAAAATTGCGTTCCAGTACTCAAAATGAAGCAAATATAATCAAAATATGTTCACATACATAAATTAATCAACTCAGCCAATATCATTTTTTAGATATTACGTTTTTATACCTTAAGAATAATAATACCTATAATATGACGGTTTTATTTACTTTTATTAAAATTTAAAATATATACTATTACAATGATAAAGTATCTTCGAGTTTGATTAACATCGTTTATATCATAATTTTAAAGAATTACAAATTTTTTTATATTTTATTCATAAAAAAATGAAAGTAGATTGGAAATCTGTTGAAATTTTCGAAACATCTGGTACAGAAGGTCTTCTTAGCACACGTATAATAAAATTTAGCAGGACTCTTAATGGCCACTTTCAGACTATATAATACTTTAGAAATTGTTCCAAGGCGGATTGCACTGCGAGAATAAGTTTCAAAGTCTTAAATGATGACGACTAGGTTTATTACGGCGCATATGAACACTCAGAAGATTGTAAAAAGATAAGAATGGAACTTTTTTATAGGAAAATTGTTTTAGATTTTTTTAAAAATGGACCCAAAAGGTCATTTAATTTACAGAAAGAGAAAAAAACAGAAGTAATCTAACTATATTCTGAGAATGTTTACGATACTCTTTCCAATAATCGAAGAGAAAAAGATAGAAATAAAATATAAAAATTAATATCGAAGATTTATAATTTTTTATATAAAGCAAAAACATGAGAAAGTGCACCTTATATAAGCTTTTTCTAAATAAAAAAAATGAGCTTTACAAATTCAAGAAATCTTTTTAATTTTCAACTTTAAACTTTGTAACTTTGGCTTTTTTAATTTTAATTTTTCTAATTTTTTAAGATGAAGCCAAAATTATTATAACCTCAAATAATCTTATTTAAAATGCTTGCAAATCTGAAAATCTTTACATCGATTCCATATAAAGACTACTTGATATCAGAAATCCTATTTTAGTGGTTTTTTTCACCGATTTAATTAAGAAGTTCCACCTAGTACTTATAGCCAAAGTCCAGAATGAAGATACGAAAATTTAAGTCTGGATTTTGAATCAAATTAAAAAATTATCATCCCTTTTGGATTTAGTTTTTGGTCCTGAATACTTCGTATCGTATTCGGCACCTCAAATAACTTAGGCGATACCCATTTTTGATCCAAAAAGAAAAAATATTAATTTTTAGGCGCATTTTTATATAAAAATTCATAAGGTCTTTAGATTTTCTCAGGAAGATTTGAGAAAAGCTTAGTGACATAAACTCTATACTAATGTAAAATTCCAGAAAATATTTTGAAATTTGTTTCAAATGCTAAAAAAGAAGTCGTCTGAGTTCAGTGAAATGGATAATACCATTATGAAGTTTTAAAGCAATTTTATTAAAAAAATTCAGAATGGTATGAAGGTGCATATTTATTTGGATCTAGTACAAAAAATTCTTTAGAAAGATTCAATATTACTATAAAAAGAAGTTATCTAAACCGGAAAATCACAAAATAAAATAGTTCATTAAAATAACCATGTATATATTAGATGATGTAGATATAAATTTTAATTTTAATTTCACAAAGCTGGTACATGACACACATAATCTTATCAGATCTGATCAAATACAGAAATTTACTGGTATGAATTTTGCAATAATCGTGAGGAAAATTAAATTATATGTTCTGATTTAAAACTGGATAAAAACTTCATCAATTATTGCCTAGAGAAAGAATTGGGTAAGTTTTACCGTTAATGGAGTGAGCTAATTGATCACAGAATTGGGATATCAGTACTGAAAATTAAATGGGAAATTAATAATTGGAAAGAAAATGTTTGAAATTACATCTATTATTTGAAGAACAGAAAGAGTAAAAAATTTCACCAGTATTTAAAAAAAAAGATCTTTTGTAAATAACCAAATGAACTAGTTAAACCAAAAGCCTCATAGTGGAAACAAAAAGATGATTTTAAAAAAAATGATTCTTAAAAAATAAAAATTTATTTATAATTAAAGTAGTCCAAGAATCGTTTAATTAATTCAATTATTAAAAATTCACAATCATTAACTGCAATAATTTTTTTTATTTTATTTAAATAAATAAAATTATAATAATAATTTTTAATTGAAATTAAAAATTTATATAAAAAATAGAAGATTGAAGTATGTATTATTTAATTATTGAAATAGATAACAAGATAATATTATTCTTTACTGATATGAATTCAAGTACATATATTAATAAAAAGAGGAAAAAATCTAACAAAATTTTAAATTTAATAGAAATATTTATTTTTACATACACACACATATATTTATATATTTATATATTTATATATGTATTTATATATATGAATAAATACTCTAAAAATACTTCTTTATTATTTTTGATATATCGAAATAATTTTAAAAGGATTTCAAAAATTTTTAAAAATATTATGTATTTTAAAATTTTGTTTAACATTTATCATAATTCTTTTTATCGTTCTTTTACACTGATTACGACTTCTTAATTTGTAATTTTTAATCTCTAAAAGTATAATCCTTAAAAATAATAATTTAAATATCAATTTAAAATATTCAATATTCGAGAAGCTTTATTTTTGGAACCTATTTAAATCATTTTAAAATTTTGTTAATTTTTTTCCATTAATTTTTTTTGGATATTTTATCCACTTAATCCAATTGACCATTGCATGGAAATGAAGTCAAATTAAAATTATTATTATGCCTTTTGTATGAAAACGTAATATCTAAATTTTTATATTGGTCAAAATTTTTTTTTATTTATGATAACATATTTTGTGTATAGTTGGCTAATTTTATGTATAAATATTTTTAACCATTTAAGAAATAACAGAAAAAAATATCTCATTCTAATCAAATTGATTATTTTTTTTCTAAATATAATTCTTAATCTTATCAATGGTTTTTTGAAACATTAAAATGAAATATAGTCATAATAAAATTATTATTATAAATAGAGTGTATCATTTGGATTCTGTGGTTAAAATTTTCGGCCCTTTGCAGAAGTTTTAAGAAAACACATCAAGAGCTTGGTGTTTTTTCCATAATTCAAAAAACAGTAAAAAAATTTCTGAAGCGAATGAATAAATAAACTTTTGATCTTTCCAAAATATTATTTATTGAAAAATGGATTAAATTTTCTGAAATTTCGGTATAATATAGAAAATGGAATGAAATAATTCAAATAAAAAATAACAGTTGGTACGAGAGATATGGCATATTCTCTCTACCAACTAAAAACTGTATCCAGAGGTTTAATAAGATAGTTAAAGATAGATAAAAAGTTGAAAAAATATTGTTATCTGTCAATTTTTGAAATTTTTTATAAAAATCATCTCCGACTATAATGAAAATTATAAGCCAAAGTTAAAAATAAAATAATATGAAATTACATCATCGAAATTGAATCGGGTCAATTTTTCGATACTATTATTTAAGAGGGATTAGTTTGTAAATTATGCACACAGCGAAGAAATCAGTGAAGAAAAAGTGAAAACCAATTTAAATGTTTTTTATAATTATTTTTGGAAAAAATTTTACGGCATAATCTGGTATTTAAATATAAATATCTTTATTTTATCCAATAAAATAAAATAATATGTGATGATCTTTTCTTTTCCTAAATAGAATTTATGAAGAGAAAAGGATGATATTGTATGTTTATATATATATATATAATGGAAATATTTTTTGGGTATTTTTAAAATAAATAAAAAACTTCTTAATACAGTATCACCCGGAAAAGTGCGCGTTTTGAATAAAGATTTGAATTGCGCATTTAGGATTTTTTCTGCATTTAGCGATAACTAATAAATTAACTTTTTAATTCTATTGGGTTCCTAATAATTAGTTAATATATAATAAAAACATTTTAAATTTAAATAAGTTATGAAATTGAGGAAAATTTAGTTTTTATTTTTGCACATGAAAATAAATTTTTTTGTTATAATGATACAGTTATATGTATTTTGGATATTTTAAAGTGCATGTTTTTTACTAAATGGGTTCATATATTTTTTTGATTAAAAAATTATATATATATTTAATTATATCCAGTCTTATATATATATTATGGAGATAAAATCTAAAGATTTTCTTAATATTATATTGAAGATTTAAGTTGATGGAGCTGAGACGGATCGAATTAATTAAAAATATTTTTATGAAGTATAAATTAGTAAAAAATCAACAATCAACAAAATATTATTAAATTCAAAGAATATGAATAAAAAACATTGAAAAAATCCAAGTATTCATTTTTAGAGATATTATTGAATTAAATTTCAAAAAAATAATCAATAAATTCATTAAGTCCTCTTATTTTCTTATATTATCCAAATATAAAACAAACATAGATTTTACGGGCTGGGAAATATTGCTTTAAAAGAAGATATGAGTTTTATTAAATAAGTTTTATTTGAATTTTCTAAATTTATTTAAACTAGAATTATAAAAGTAATAGATAGAAATTTCGAACTTTAATAAAAAAAAATGTGGAAGAGCTAATAATTCTGAGACTAAAATAATGGAAATAATAAGCATAGTAGAATATAAACCAGAAGTTTTAAAAATGCATTTGGGTAGAAAATTATGAATATCCGAAGGTTCTTTGAGAAAAAGAGTTATAAAAAGCTGGGAAAATCTCGTAAAGATAAAAAAAATATCACCAGAAAAGAAGTATAACCTTTTGAGGTTTTCAGACAGGAATATCAGAAATAGCAAAAAATCTTATTATATGTGTTAAATTTAGTGGAATTGTCAAATCCGTCCTTTCCTCCATCTATAGTAATGCAAAAAGCGAGTCAAATATCTAGGAAAATAGATATTGCCGATTTCAGTTCATACAATGATTAGTTTACAGATTTGAAAAAGAAATTATTTAAAAAGAATATCTTTATTTTGTGAAAAAGGTGAAATAAAAAAAAAGATTCAGAAATTATGCCTAAAATTGAAAATACTCGCTCTATCATTGGTGAATATAATCTAGAATATCCTTTTAAATTGGTTGAAAAGGATTTTTTTTTCGCTTAGTCTCCATCTATACCGCTTTCATCCTTCAAAATATAATAGAACTGTTAGAGGAAACAAAAAAATGAAGGGAAGAGTAGCTTTAGTGCTTTGTATCAACTACACTGGAAAAATAGAAAATTCTATATCTATGATTGGGAGCAGTAAAAATCAGACATGCATCGGAGGAAAAAAATTCCACATTCCCTATTTTAAGCAGTAAAAAGCCTGGACGTATAAAACTTTATTTAAAAAATGGTTTTCTAATGTCTTTAAACCTTTTGTAAAAACTTTTAATGAATAAAATCTCTAATTTTACTTGATAATTCTACAGTATATGCCTCAGTTTTTGAAAATGATGAAATTTTAGTTGTTTTATTTTTCCAGAATCTGACCTCCTGGAAGTAGAAAATGGATATGTGATCATAGTGACCATTAAAAAAAGCATAATTTTTATTATTAATTTTTTTATGTATTTTTATGATTTTCCTAAAGAAAAAAAGAATTCCCTTTGAGGAGAATAAAAAAAAGACTAAAGATGCAGCAGGAGTCTTATTTGGTAATCCAGCTCACAGATTGGATGCTTATGAAATATCTCTGTAATCCTGGACCAATATTAACTGTCTTTGCAAAAAGACGAAATAATTCCAAACTTTGAATAAATAGTAAATAATAATCTCAAATGAATTAATATGAAAAAAAATCATATGAAAAAAACGGATATCCGATGTTTCCGATAAAATAAAGAATTTTCTGAAAAACTAAAAAAAATATATTATGACCAATTGAAATGATTTTTAAATATGGATGAAAACCATTCAATTGAATATTGCTTTTCATTCATCGAATAAATCAATATTTCTATCACTAAAATTCATGGATCTTCAAAAAACAGCTATTACGGTATAAAAAATCAGATACACTAAAAAATCAGTTTCTTAAAATGAAAATTCTTAAACGAAATTTTCAAATTAAGGGAAAAAGTTATCACATTTTTTAGAAAAAAATGCTGCTATTGAAGATATAATGTTTCAATTGAATTTGGAATACTGATACAAAGGAGGTAAAACACTCTTTCAAAATAATAATTTCAAAAACACCAACTTTTTGAGGAGCTCTGTTGTTAAAATATTCCCATTAAATGTAGTAAAAAAAGAAAGAAAAGGAAAAGGAATTTTTTTTTTCTTTAGTGAGTTTTTTAGTTGTCTTCTTATAGCCTATTTTATATTTTTCGAATAATTAGTTTAATTTAAAATTTATTAAAAATAAAAATAAAAATAAATCACTTATATATTCTTATAAGCATATATTGGCTTAAATTTTTATTTAAGCTTTAATTTTAAAAATCTCCTGTATCAGATTTCTAAACTCTACTAGTTAAAGCTACTTTAATAAATTAAGTAAAATTGATTAACAATATTAAATATCTTTTTATACGTATATATCCATAAAATATTGACAGCTTTAACACAAAATAATCAATATTATGTTTATTGGAAAGAATAAGAATTAGAAACATGTAACATAAACACTATTTCGTGTGGTCTAGAGCCAAATAAATCGAATATTTTGCTATTAGAAATTTGAAACTCAAAAAAAAAAATCCAAATTAATGGTCTAAATTTCTGGTTAATAATTGATAAAATCGAATCTAATTTATAAAAAGAGCTCAATATTTTTATCTTTGACAATTTTCACTTCAATAAAGATTTTTATATTTAAAAAAGAAATATTTATTTACTAAATTTACATTTGAATTATCAAGTCTTAAACAGTTTGATAGTTTAAGATAGTGATTAATTAAGCGGGGTAACACTAAAATGCCAAAAAAGTATGCAGATCTGTAAAAGTTTTTAAAAAATTTAAGAAATATATTTCTATATCTTTTTTTTCTCTAAAAAATAATTTTGCAAAACCTCTATTATTTATAAAAAAAGTTCGATCTTTTAACAATTTAGCAGTAAAGCTCCGAAGTTTTTATTTAAAAAATTATTGAATTTGATGGATTTCTTTCGGTAATAAAATCAATGATTTTAGAAAAATTGATTGCTTATAATTAAAAAACCATCTTTTTTCTAAATTCAGAGTTCATGGCAATTAAAAAAAACTCCAGATTTTCAGCGTCTAAAGAGTTTTGATTCTTATGAACCCAAATTTATCAATGAATGTAGCCTTGGTAAGCTATGGTGGCAAAAAATCAGTATTATTGTAAGTACCCCAGTTTAAAAACATTAAAAATAATGAAAGAATAGAAGGACAGCAGGTTTGATATTTACGATTTTTAACGTTACGACAATATAAAAGCTATTTAGGCTTTTTTTAAATGATATAATGGTTATATTGAGTTGCTATTGGTATAGTATCAGTATTATTGTCAGTAAATATAAGTTTAAAGGTTATTTTTAGTAGTGGTAAGGTAGAGGGGGGCGGGGTTAGTAGTGATTTCAGGAAATTATATACTTTAATTTGGTATTGATCATTGACAAGAAAATATTTGTATATATTGGTGTAGATAAATAATTGATACATTTTTGTAGAAATGGGACTTTTATAGATATTAATTGCTGATAGAGATGCTAATATTATAGAGGTCTCAATTTGATAGGGATATTATTTTGATGCAGAGGATTCATTAATAGTTATGGTTTGAAAGTGTATATAGAGGGAAGTTATTTGTGTGAGTTGATAGTAATGTTATATATGTGTAATTATGTCATTATTTTTTTATATTATTAACAAAAATAATATTGAGACTATATGTCACAGTGTAAAACTGTGACTGGCTGGTTATTGCGTATATATTGTAGATTAATTTGTTTTAATTAATTGGATCTACCGGCCAATAACTGACAGGAATCTCAAACGTTTGAAGTTTTTTATTTCGAGAAGAGTTTTTATTCTTTCGTTTTCTTTTAGCAATTTTTAACTTATTTAGTAGTTTTTTTCACACATTATTATTTAAAAGGAATGGGGTATAAAACGACGCCCATACTACTTTTCTTTATGGGTTCGCCTTTTTAATACAAAAACTTCAAACATTCAAACATTCAAACATTCAAACATTCAAACATTCAAACATTCAAACATTCAAACATTCAACTTTTATTAGAACATCTATAAACCAATATATTAAAACAATCTAAAACCTAGTGATAATAAGCTAGGTATGTGGGAAAAAAGTACCACGATATATATACTTCAGTTTTAAAAATAAAAAAATAAGATATTTCATACTCTTTGGCTGGATGAAATTTTCATTTAATAAAGAATTTTATTTGAAGATAAAAAATAAGAAGAAATTTTAAAACTAATAATAATTTATTTTAAGGCTTAATTTAATAATGAATATTGAATGGTTTTTTTTCAAAAAAAAAAAAGAATGATTCATTTATTTTATTATGTATATTTTTTCAGTACTAGAAGTTTTTAATGGATTTATTCTAGATTTGAGTTGCTTATTTTCAATTTTTACGTCTCGATTTAAAAAAAAATAAAAAAATCACAACATGAAAACGAAATTTCGGCTTTATTTAATAAAATTATATTTTTGTATATTTAAATCCACTCGATTTTATTTACTAATATTCCGAGAATTCCGGTAAAAAAATATATATTGTATACTGATTTGGCTAAAATAGCTATTATTATAGCCAGTCGCATATATAATTTTCATTAATTTCCAATTTTCAATTAGGTTACACTTTTTGATTCTCTTAGCCTTTTTTGAAAAAAAGAAGCAGAAAACACGAACAAGCTATATGCCATTGTCTTTTTTAGTATATGTCATTGTTATATAGTATTTTTCCATTCATTTTATAGTAAATTTTATAAATTTGAATTTTTTAAAACCCATAAAAGTTAACAGTTAAGCTTTATACCTCAAAAGTGGACACTTGGTACTAATATACCGGATCAAGTGTAATAAATAGCAAAAAACGGCTCTCTTTCGGTTTCCGTGTGGTAAAAATCATGGCTCAAATCGACCGATTTTAAGCTATAAAACGAGAGCCAATAAAATCCAATTAAGAAAAGTTTTAAAGATTATCA
>LSSL01007454.1:0-19246 GCA_001953115.1 Smittium mucronatum | reverse complement strand
ATTCCGAATTTACTCTATCAATTATTTTAGTAATTTTTTTGATGGTCATTTTTAGCTTTTTCAAAGCATTAGCGATTGATGAAACGGATAATATTACCCCCATCTTTATAAAAATTTGCAGTTTTATATTTGAAAGTGTGATTTATGGGTTGTCTTCAACCATCTTTTCTATTTCTGCAAGAATATCATCAGTTATTTTTAAAAGAATCCTATTAAATCTAGGATTTTTTTTATTAAATCAGAATCAATTTGATTTTCAAAATTTTTTTTGTAATTATTTCTACAATCTGCCACTATCCTTTTAACAGAACCGTAACTAATTGCTAAAATTTCAGATATTTTTTTATAGAAATTCCATAGTCGAAAACCACAGAAGTAAGCTTTTTTTAATTCATTTGTTACCTTAATGCATTTTCTATTTCCTCCATATTGGGTTTGAATTTCATAAGTTTGATTCATTTCCTCTCCATGCATATTAAATTTTAAAGAAAAATAAAGTTCTTATATTTTGTGATTAAACTCCCAATAAATAGTTCCAATTACTTGAATAATGATAATATGGGTTTCATATCGAACTATATTTCCATATCCCAATCCAATAAAATTTATTTTGTATGTTCAATCAACATTTTTCCAAGTTTTAAATTTTAAAAAAATAGTTCATTTTATTTACTGAATGAATCAAAGCTATTTATAAAAGTAAAATTTTTTGGATGTAAATCGTTAAATTTCAAAAATGAAAATTCTCATTTATTATAAAAAGCTCAAATAAAATTTCTAAAAAGGTCGATTTTGGTTTGTAAAAAACCTAAAAAATATTTGTAAAAGGTTCAATTTGTAAATTTAAAAGGCTCGATGTAATTTACAAAAGGTTCAAATTAAAAATTTAAATGGCTCAGTATAATTTATAAAAGGCCTAATCAAGTTTTTAAAGAGCTCAATTCTGAATGTAAACTGCTCAGTCAAAGTTGAATAGGGTTCAATTTTTCCTGTAAATGATATATATAATCAGTAGTTTAATTAATATCGGTAGTTTATAATGACTAATATTTATTATAATTTTTGCAAAATTTTACATCATAATTGAAAAATATCTTATCGATTTTAAAAATAATAATTTTTTATTAAAATATTACTCAATTTTTAATTAGTATATTTCTTATAATTTTATTCGCATAAAATATTTCGGGTTATTATCGATTTTTTATCATAATTTTATATTAATTATTAATCATCCGAATTTTTTTTAAAAAAAAAATTCATTGTTAATCTTATTTCAACCGATACAAATTATCATGATGAGGTATTATAAAAGTAATAATATTATAATTTAAATTTTTTTAAAAAATGATAATAGTTAATTTATCTTAATATTTATACCTAAAAGATATTTATTTAATTTCAATTAGATTCTTATTATCTGAATATGATATTTTACAAAAAATCTATATTTAAATGAATTTTTTTATTTATATAATTATTTAGGTATATTTAACAATTAATTTTAAAAACTGTTATTAAAAACTAAAATTATACTTACAATAATAGTTGAATTCGAAAAGTATCCGCCTTCTCTTACAAAAACTTCTATAATATTATTGAATTTGAGTAATTTGTATAACTATAAATGAATTTTTCTATTTATTAAAAAAAAATAAACGTTAATTCAAGTGAAAATAATTTTAAATATCTATTGAAATATTTCTCCTTGATAACAGTTTACGACTCAGATGTCGGAGTTTAAATTCAAAAATATTAAAAAAATTACTTTTACATTAAGTTAAAAAACTCTGATCGATAAAAAACCCTCAATTATAATTAAAATCAAATAAAAATATTAAAAATTAATTCAAATATTTCAAAAAAATACCAATTTTTTTAAACATCAATAACTAAATTAAATGAATGTAATTTATTTTAAAAAAATATTGGTTTTTCCTTTTAAGACTTATATGAATAGCAATATTTTTTAAATTTTTGGAAATAATTTTTTTATTAAATATAAAATAGTATAATTGTTTGGGAGGTTTATTGTTCACTTTTTTAGGGTTTGCATTAATTAATATATACATCTCATCCTGGATTTTTAAATAAAAAAATCCCTAATATATAATAGTTTCGTTAATTATATTTTATTTAATCTAGATAATTGAATAAATAAATAAATAAAAGATATCATAATATTGAAAAATCTACCCACGCTCTGATTTTAACTCTAATAAAACACTGATTTTTTATTCTCGTTTCACTTCTTAGTTTTAGAAAGTTTTTTTTTTGCTCAGTTTTACTAAAATTTGATAGAAGATTTTATATCGGTTAAAAGCGACTATGGAAATCACTTAGGTCAAAATTAAAATATTATACTATTTTTACTTTAATCTTCACATTAATGATAAAAAAAATTGAGTTTTTAAATAATTTCAACTTCTGATCCAATATATCATTGGTAAACCATAAATTTTAATAGAAAATTATCCAAAGATAATAAATTTTAACTGTAAAAACATTGCTTAATTAAGTTTTGATGTTTTAAAATATATTGATCACTAGAGTGAATAAATTTGAGTTTAGAAGAAAATTTTATCTCTAGAACCACTCCAATCACGTAGATATATTTTAAAATTTACTCTAATTCTGCCCCAAAATAATTAGCCTAATTTTCCTGATAGCTTCTACAAAAATACTAAGAATCCACTGACTGCCAAAAATTATATTTTAAAATTAACATTTCCACACTTATTAATATTTATTCAAAGTCTTTAAAAAGAAGTAATGGCAAGTAATTTCAAAACAGAAAATTCTTTAATATAATAAAAAAAACCAGCACTAATCATTTCATATTTTGCATTTATATTATTTTTTTTTGATAAATACTCTATCATACTATTTTCACTGGCAAATCGCTGGATCGAAATTCTTCTATTTATATCTTAAAACCACTTCTTTAGATCTGAAATATTTTAATATTTTATTAATAACTTGAGAAAATTTTATTTGATTCAGATGTGGATTTTAGTCTAATTAATTTATAAAAAAAATTCGGAATAACAGAATTTTTTCGTTTACTTTTAAAAACCAGTATGATAAATTAAAATAATATTGGTTTTTAAATGAAAAAAAAAATAATAATTCCAAATAAAATCTAATATTTATTATAATGAAATATTTTTCGTGCATCTAAGAATTCAAAAAAACTGATATGTTTATTGAGTAAGAACAAAAATAGCTGAAAACTTGTAATTTTTCTCTCAATAACCATAAAATTATCTGAGAATAAATTTTAATTCACTTTCATGTAATTAAATCGTATAAAATTTTTTTGAAATATGTTATTTATATTACTTTATGTTTAATATAATTTATAAAATTTATGCTAATTACAACCAGAAATATCTCCATGAGAATATCAGTATCAAAAGATTATTTATTTAAATTGTATTTTTAAAGAAAACTTTGTACTGTTTTTTAAAATTAATACAATTCAAGTAAATTTTTGATTATTCTGTTTATTAAAAATTAATCAATTTTATTCATTATTTATCTAATTATTATTTAAATATCCTTTTTTTAAAAAAATGGCTATAAATAACCAAATTTATTGTAAAAAAATTATTTTATTTCTATTTATTAATTTATATGGTTCAAAATCTAGTTAATATTATTTATTAATAGCTATTATAAAATATATGTATTTTTTCTTTCGTGATATTTAAAGTTTTAATATTCCAAAATTAAGTGAAATACAATTAATTAATTGTTTTGAAAAGGTATGGATGGATGTAAAAATATAATTTTCAGTACAATTAATTTTACTACTTATCTAATCTTTATACAGCTATATTTTTGGTCTTAATAATATTATTTAGATAATATGATTAATGATCAGATCTATGTGTAATAGAAAGAGATGGAAAATATAAGAAGAATCAACTAATCTAAAGTAAAAAAAGGATATTGGGTAGACTAAAAATATACCAGATTGTGGAAAAAAGTTAAAAATCTAGCTATTCCAAAACAGCTAAGCTTTTTTTCTCATTTCTTTCAATTTTTTTGCTACAAATAACATTTTGGAAAGGTGACATCTATCGGGTGAAATATTTATTGTTAGAAAAATTCATTTACAAAAATACTAATCTACAAACATAAAATCATCATTGTATACTAAATCTGTATTAAAGAATAGATTTTACATTTTATCCAGTTAAAACTTTTGATAATTGTTAAAATTTATACAATCATTTTTATTATTTTCGTTTTTAATACCTGTTTTTTTTTTTAACTTTATATAAATTTCATCGCTATAAACTCAAAAAAATTGGAATTTTATTTTCTAAAAGCTTTTTTTATTTTTATTTAATCGGTTTTAAATACACTCAGAAAAAACGTTATATTAATATGAAGATAAACTGGGTTGAGGTGGATAAATTACAGTTTTTCTAGTCCAGAGGGGGCTTTAATATTTTTTTATTTAAAATGGGAACAAATTAAAAAGCTGAATATAAACTTTAATTTTTTTAAAGATAAAAATAAAGTGTTATTTGCCTCGGTTGCAAGATATGAAGAATTTCATGATATTATTTTGAACTATTACTTAGCTAGTGTGCACTCTGATGGATTGATAAAAAATATAAAAAATTCAAATATTGTTACATCCAATTGATAAAAAAATATACGCAAAGGAAAGTTGAGAAAGACGATAAAAGATTGATTTTTATTCGGTTATTACGCTACACCCTCATTCTTATATTGCTTATTAATATTTTTTATTTTATTTTTTATAGAAAAATACTAAAATATAATTTTTCATAACATTCTGTATCATTTTTTTTGAAAAAATTTAGATATAAGCATTATTTATTCATAAATAAAAAGAGAAAAAACCAATTATATAATATTTAATTAAAATTAAAATTTAAGATATTATAAATTATAAATTATAAATCATTTTTAAAATAAACCGGCGCTTGATTACAAGATTCGTATACGTGATAAGTATTTATAAGACGATACTACTAAACACTTTCTTTGTATATGTGTATCAAAGTATGCTAAAAAATTTAAAAACAGAGTTAAAAACTATCATTATGCTTAACTTTGTGTTTATAGCTTAATTTTTTGTCTATTTGTGAATTTTTTCTTTTTGAATTTGCAATTATCAATTTAATGGTATACCTTAATCGTGTAGACTTTTTACTGAGTTTTTAAAAAAATCATGATATGGCAAATAGTGCAAAATACATATTAATGGTTTTTGGTTTTTGGTTTTACTGAAGAGATGTTTGATAATTAATGCGAAATTTTTTTATTCATTAAAAAAAAATTGCTTTATTCTTCGGGCATGATGAGAAAAAATTTTGAAGATTAATTAAATACTTCCATTTTAATTTTTAATATAAAAATTTATTAATCAAAATAATCTAAATGGTTAGTATATACTTATGTTATTATTAAAATGTTTTATAGAATAAAATTCTAAATATATATATTTATATGATTTAGTTTAAAATCGAGATATTGTGTTTATAATTTAGTAATTTTAAATTTTTATACACCTAACCATTATTTTTTTTTATATTTTATTATTATTTTTTCGTTATAACATTTATCTATTCTGAAAAAAACTATGTGAATTTATCAACTTTATCAATTTTTAGTTTTTTTAAACGCCTCCATGTTTTTTAATAATAATTATAATATTTTTTAAAACATTTTATTTTTAAAATAATTATCATCTCGCTTATATTTTTCTTTCTAAATTAAGAATTTCACATAATTTAATTAAACGGATAAAACAAAAAAAAAATTATTTACGAAAAAATAACGGGAAAAAAATTCATATTAATGACATAATAAGAAACAATACTATGTAAAAATGTCAGAAAAAATATTTAAATAAAAAAAAAATTCCTTAACGTGTAACGAATAAATATTTAAAATATAAAAAATTCTCTCATTAATACACTAATATTTCACGAAAATGAAAAAACATCACAAAAATAATTTAAAAAACACTTTGAAAAAAAACCGCCCATATAATTAATGGAGGTAAATTTAAATAATATATTTACAAATTATCCCCACAAACGTGAAATTTTCTTTAAAGCTATGAAGCATCCTAAAATGAAAAATATCTAGATTTGTCTTTTTTTTTTAAAAAAAAATTAATTGCTCAAATCTAATAGTTTATATATATATATTTACTCTGAGCTTAAATATAATTATTTTTATTAAAGAAAAGTATGAATAAGATAAATTTTTATTCAACATCAAAAATAAAAAAAATCCCAAAATCCCATTTTTATAATGGTTTAATATATAATTTTTTTAATTTTTTAAAAAAAAATCAATAAGCAAATTTTTTGAAAAAATGCCCATCTATTCCATTATAATGACTCATAAATAGTACTAATTTATTGGTCAGCGATTAAAAAAATAAAATATAAATATAGGTTAGAAATATTCATATACAAAATATCTAGACCATATAAAAAATTGCTTGGATGTATAAAAAATTCTTACTCATACAATTTTTTCTTTTTATCCAATCAGTGTTCTCAATGATCACTAAAAAGTATAAAAATAAATTAAAGCTTTCTTATTGGGTTATTATTGAATTTACACAAAAAATGGAAAAGGGACTAAATTTTTTTTCAAAACCACACCTAGCCTTTTTCGGAAAATAAAAAAAAATTTGAAAAATCAAAATTATTGTCTAAACTCATCAATTTTTAATAAAAAAATGGTTTTCACATCAATTATTCTGAAAAAGGGTATTTTAAAGTCTAAAAATATTAAAAAAGCGGAAATCTTCTTATAAAATAATATAAACGAAGTTATCTATCTTATCAAACATCAAGTTACAAATCGTGAAATCAACATTTTAAAAGGCGTGTTTCAGTACTGGTAAAGAGCAAGCGATAAAAGTAAACACATTTTAAATAAATAAGACTTTATTTACATTTAAAAAGTATTAAAGATTATCTTTGAAATTTTTTGCAAAAGATTATGTTATTTGGGGTTTATTTTTTGTTATTATTATTATTATTATTATTATTATATAATTGTGTTGGTTATATAGTGATAATTTCACGGAATTTGTTTAAATATTTGATTTTATAGTTCAGTTAAACTTAATTATGTAATAATATAAAAAAATTACTAACCTTTGCTAATATTTTTATTTTATGATTTGATTTGTAAAAAATATAGATATAAAATAAATTATTTGGATTAAAGTTTTATATTTCTTTTATTTTATTCCCATATTATTTGATAATTATTAATTTAAATTAGATATAGCAAATGTAGCCTATATTTTATTTAAATAAAGAGGATTCTTAAGTGTTTTTTTTTTGTTTTCCACTGCGCGGTAGTTTTTTTACCAATGTCATTTTTATCAAAAAAAATTTAATATTTCTATCTAAGTAATTAAATACATGAAAGTATTTTCTCAGCTTGAGAAAAGAATAATTGTTACAAAAAACATCTCTCCAATTCGATAAAAAAAAATTGAAGTTATTATTGATATATCCCTTTGAAGGTCGAAAAATTCTCTCCAGGAGATATAATATTAAATTCAATTCTTTTTCAGAGTAGGCCTGTATAAAATTTCTTTAAAATTCATCATAAGATAAAACCGTTATTGATGTACCATTTTCACGCCGGATTTCATAAAAATGATACATAATAATTGGTAATGTAAATGTATTTTTGTCATACACTGGCTTTTGAAAATTTATTTTAATATTTGAGCTAAAGTCCTCGATTATATGCATGCATTTAATGAAAAAATATTTAAACTGAAGGTTTTCCAATTCAAATATCTACTTTTTATAGTTCTATTAAATCTTTCAAGGGAATTATTGGTACTAGGGCCTAAAAAATGCACACCCTCGTACCATTCAGAATTTTTTTTGATAAAATTTTCCTCAAATTTGTCTAATATAATATCCATTTATGAGAACTTCGAATATTTTATTTAAGTAAGATATAAAGATATTATTTTTTTTTTCAATTTGACAATTTCAAAATGTTAATATCGTGTAAAGACTTCTTCTTGAAGTCTTTGGAGGCGGAACTCACAAGTTTTTGATTATTCCTGAAAACGTGTACTCAGAAATTAACTCTCGCAGTTTCTGGATTAATTTTCAAAGCATATTTTGTTATCTGCGGGGCGGAGTCTGAGCCAAAGTAATTCGGTTTAAAATAAAATTTTATTGCATTCGCTATTCTTTTTATTTTATTAAGGTCCATATATATCCATTTGTGACTTCGATTTGTACTACTGATATTCCTACTGGTTGAAATGCTGTATTTATATCTGTAATTCCAACTATTATGACAGTATATCTGATATCCAACAACTTATAATCGCATCCATGCGAAAATTTTCAGACTTGAAAGCAATTTTTATGAACAAATTTTCAGTTATAAGAATTCTAACACAATCTAGCAAAAAAAATAAAAAAAATAAAAATGATATAAATATAAGCTTTTAAAAAAGTTAAAATTACCATTTTTAATATAGTAGCGTCCAACATATGGCTTATTTAATTCTTTTTTTGATTTTTAGAAACAACTATAGCTCTTCTGTTGTTATAATACTGTTGTAATTTTGATTTTTAACCTTCCGACGGTTATAAATTATGTTATATATTCTCTTTGGAGCTATTTCGAGGCCTTACAGCTTCAACTTTTTTTTGGATATCCCATGGTCAGGTGGAACCATTTAGATAAATTTCCAAAATAATGCCTTTCTCATTTAATGGGACCTCCATTCTACAACAATCTTCTCAGTTTTCATTAGCACAATAATATACCAAGTTATTTTTTTAAACTCGTCACATCTCGCAACTGCAGCACATCTATTTTTTGATTTATTTCTGGAAAAGTATAAATTCTGAGTGCAGCTTTTTAAAATTCTTCTGGTCCTTATGATCCACATACTTAGGAGTTCCCTTTATTCTAAAAATCATGAACCATCTACCACTTTCCAACTTATCTTAATATTAATTTGTATTCCCAAAAATGTTTTTTAGATTCATTTTATTTGATATAAAGCTATCTTTCATAGTTTTTAAGAAGAATTTGGAATTTACCAAAATTTACTAAAAAAAAAATTATAAGATTTTAAAAAAATAATAATCCAGTAAAAAAGCGTTAATTTACTTGTATATGATTTAGCAATTGTTGAGACAATTTATTGGATAAAACGTGGATTTTTATATGATTGTGAATTTCGTATATGGTCAAGATATTTTTTATATGAATACTTCTAGCCATCAATATATACCATAAATAATTTTTTAAATTGATACAAAATTTTCAAATAAATACAAATCCCGTAAATAGGTGTGTTTTTTTATTAAGAGATTATGCGAATTAATAAAAAGCCGAAATAATTTTTCATTTGCTTATTTAGATTAAAATTAAAGGTAGAATAAATTTACATTTAGAAGGAAAATTTAACTACTTCTAAAAATAGACAATTTAAAATGGTGAACCGATACTTAACTAAGGCTTAAGATTCCTATAGTTTTTTTAAAAAAAATTTTCTATATTCTAGAACCAAGAAAATAATATTTTTGTCGCTTTTTTATAGTTAGGAAAATACTAATAAAAATTAAAAATATTTGCTTGTCATAGATTTAAATTATTTCAAGCTATTTAATAATTTGTTGGATTTTTCAGAAAAATGAGTGCTTTAAATTGGAATCTTTATAATATTGGACCACTTTATATCCAACTGACAAATAAATATTTAACTGGGGAGTAAATAATCGAAACAATTACGAAAAAAAAAGCAAATTTTCACCATTTTAAGTATATAAATACATTTACTATAAATTTTTATGTTTCCTAATATAAACTGACTTTATTTTATATAAAAAATTCAAATAATTTTTCTTAGATGAGAGAACTATATTCTAAAAAGATATATCGATAAATAACAGTCACTTTCATATTTTATTATAAAGAGTAGACCTGTCCGTCAAAAAAGAAAGAAAAATTGAGCTAATGACTAGGTAATGATATAAATTCACCTAAAAATATGTCATCTTAGCTTATTAAATATGTATAATATTTTTAGAAACTACGAAACAAAGGATTAATTTTATAAGAATTACGAAATAATTTTTTGACATTATTTATTTAAACAGATTTTTTTTTCTGAATAAATTTCGATGGATTTTCAGTTGATAAAATATAATTTTTATTAAGAAATAATTTAAATTAATATATATATATATATATCAAGAAAGAGCTTGCGAATGTTTTTTATGTATGTTTTTTGGTCTACCCCTTGACCTTCTTTTCGAAAGCAATGTTAAGTTTATTATGATCTAATTCCTACAATTTTCAAATAATGGTATATGTGATGGCATTTCTTATGCTTAAGAAAATTATAGCAGTTGAATATAACCTAAATCCATGAATTTTGTCATTTGTAACCTTGGGTAAAGAGTATCATGTATATTATTATCTTTACTCTTTAAGATAATATAATTATCTGATTTTTTTTTTTTGTTTAATTAATACAAAATTTTCATTTGAAGGTACTCTCTTTGAAACCAAAAAATATGCTTCTTGGATGTTTTTTTCCAAAACTCTAAAAGATAAATTTTCATCGCCATTAATGAATTCACTCTTATCATAATTGGGGGCATCCAATTCTGGTGTTTTTTCTTAAATAAATTATGCACAACAAGTTTGCGCATATCTACTAAAGACATAATATCCATTTCTCTAATTTGATAAGGCTTTTTTAGGTCTATTTTGAATCTTTCCAAACAGTTTTTGGTACTGGGTCCATAAATACTACTTCCCTCAAACCATGATCTGTTAGAATTAATATTGGTCTTGACAAAATAATCTAAAAACTGGCCTACTTCTATATATTTAGAAAATTTTGAAATTAATAAATTTAAGACTGTTTGAAATTCTCTTATATTTTTTGACAGTTGAAAATTTTTTATTTCTGCCAAAATTTCGCTTTTTACCCTTGAATCGATATATTTTAGCTTTTTCTCTATGTTTCTACAAAATTGGGCCCAGAAATTTACACAAATAAAATTTGGATAAACTTCTTCATCGGCGCTGATTGTAGGAGGTGAATAATCTATTATAAATGGGGTTTTTTTTTGAGAATACACCAATTCTCCCTGCTTCTTTTTTCAAACCTTCATGAGCCAATAAGTAAGTCTCTGAAGATTTTTCAGGCACAACAGAGATTCCAGTCAAAATAAAAATTCCGCTAGCGTCGCTTATACCAACCAAAATTACAGGGATACATACGTCGATTAACCGATATGTGTTATCTAAATATACCATTTTAGAGAATTTAGTTAGACCCAACAAATATTTAGAACTCACAAAGATTTTTATATTATCTATTTGATTAATTTATTTTTAAATAATGATTTTGCATTAAATTTTTTATATATGTTACTAACCTGGCTTGGTACTATAATTTCATATGTACGCTTGTTTAAAATCATAAGTTTCTGCAGATTTGCTCCGAGAAATATAATATCTAATGCCATTGGTTTTGAGATCATCGTTTTTTTTCTCTCCTATAATTCTCTAATGTATTATAAATTTTGCTATTTTTAATTTTCAAATCCTTGTAAAAAAAATCTCTGCTTTATTTCACAAGGTCTAATGTCTCCATCAATATGAAGTTTTATTATTAAACCTTTTAAATTGGGCTCAGGTGGCAAAATATCGCATTTTAAATTTTTTTTATAGGCTTTGTAAGTTTTTTCTGGTTTAAATTCATACTGATCTGTTTTAGCTAACTCAGAAAATCTGAGATTTTTTTCAATTCTACAGCAATAAATTGCTTGTAAAAATTTATTTAACCTTCTTTTTTTAGTATTCTCAATCTTGAAACAATATCATCTTTCCAGATATCCAAATGATCTCTAACAGAAACCCGATTTATCTTCATTATAGATAAATAAAAAGATGTATTATACAATTAATATTTTACTAACAACGCAATATTATAACTTTTGTTTTTTTACATATTCTTGATGGAAAAAAATCCAATCTCTAACCTTTTTTTTAAATATTTGCATTCATTTTTTAAAAAACAGTTATTTTCAATTAAAAACAAAAAAATAGAAATAACGAAGGTTTTTGTTTTTGTTTTTGTTTTTGTTTTTGTTGTTGTTAGATTTTTTATTTTCACGTGATATGAGCCAATATTTTTTTCTTATTCAGAACTGTATTAATTTGCTTAATCACTTACTGCAAAAACTCACCTATTTACTGAAATTGTATTGATTTGAAATTTTTGTATCAATTGGTATAATTTTGTATTTAATATACTATTTTTTTATTTTTTTGTACTTAACCATCATTTTTTCAGTAAATACTAAATTTACGGATTCTTTTTAGACTTCCATTAGAATTTTCACAAGAAATAAATTTATATAAAGACTAATTATCGAACTGATATTATTGATTTTAAAATATGTCCATTTATCAGTAAATTTAACAATCATAAAAAAAATTTTGGGGAAAAAATAATCAAAAATAAAGGCGAATACCATTATTATATTTTTTTAACAAAAAGAATTGTTGAAGTTAAAATAGTGAGGGAAATAGGGGGAAAAGATTGACACAACTGTAAATAAAACTCATACATATTTATCCAATGTCGTTTTTTTGAAAGTTAAAATATACAGAGGGTGTTTTTAATATAAATAATACGTTTAAATTTTTTTTTAGGAATATTTATAATTTGTTTATATTTTTAATCGAATTAAATTATTGTACTCTTATAAATTAATTAGCATCATTATTCAAGCTTTTGATAAATAATAGGAATTTTTTTGCAAGAAAAAATTCACGTTGAAACCATAAGGATTTTATATCAAGATTTATAAAGATTAAATATCGAAAAATTCTAGTAAAATAATTTTAAATCTACATTATTACAATATATTTCGGAAAAAGTGAGGAAATTATAAAAATATAGATATAAATTTAGCTAAGAATTTTTTTTCACATTTTCACATTTTCACATTAACTAAAATAAAATAACGCGTGAAACAGATTAAAACCAGATCTTTTTTTATTATACATTATATAAATAAATTTAGTTATAAATGATTTTATTTTTTTAAAAAAAAATCAATAATTTTCTAGAGTGTGCTAATTTTTGGTATGTAATTGTGAATTTAAAATCTATATGCTGAAGAATATCTAAATTTTAGAATAAGATATAAACTTCTTTTTATAACCACTCTAATAAAAAGACATAAAAATTAATTTATTCTAAAATAAATAATTTGCATATCTGGGAAAATACAATTTAACAAAAAATCGTTTTATATAATTCATATTATTTTAATAAAAAAAACATTATTCATTGAATGTGTTATTATTTTTTTGAATAAAGGTAATTCATCCTTTTTTGGCATTAAAATTAAAAAAAATTCTTAATTTATAGAAAAAATATTTGTTTAAATTTCAAAAAAAAAACCATAAGAAAACTCAAAAAAAATATTGTATAAATTCTAAAAAAAATATTATATAAATTCTAAAAAAGAAAAGTTATTGCATTTTTAGCCAACATTTTATAATATTTTCTTATTTTTCATTAACTTATTATTTTTTTTATAATAAAAATTTTATCTCTGTATTCCTTAAATTAATCAAATGAATATTTCAGTACTGCAACTAATTAATAAAAAAAAATTTGAACCTGTAATAATGCCAAAATTAATTAATAAACATGAAGGATAATAGAAAAATTAAAGGGTAAATTGTAGAAAAAATGAAAATTTGAAAACTCCTACAAAAATAGTAAAAATAATTTAGCGCAATTCCTTTGGATACAAATAGAAACACAAAAAACTAGATTAAAAAAAAATATTAGAAAAAAAAAATCAGTTGATTTACTGCTTTTCCAATTTTTTTACGTATAGATAAGACTTTAAAAACACTATGTTCCTTGGAACAGCCCCGAAAATATCATTTTTTTTTATCAGTTAAAAATTTAAACCTAAATATCCGTTATTTTATTACTCTTTTTTGGTAAATTTTTTGTTTTTGTATTAAAAAAAATCTGAATTTTTTTCAAATATTAAAATAGAAGAGTAAAGATAAATAAAGCCAAAAATTAGAGTAGATTATAGGTATCTTTCTATCTTATAAAAAATAAAATTTACCTATATTTAATATACTTTTAACTATAAATAAATTTAAATTGGTGTAAACGAATATTTATTCTGAAAATTTTACTGATTCACGATTGCTGTAGTAAATTGATTAATTTATTGAATTAGATTAGCTTATCTTGATTAATTCAAATATTTCTATTAATTGAAATATTTACTTTTAGAAAATGTGAATAAATATGTTTCTATGTTTATATCTGCATTGATTTTATCCCTTTAATATTTTTTTTGTACGATTAAATTTACGAAGATTCAAATTTTAGGATCAGGTCTTTTATATAAGAATTTTTCTCAAAATTTTCAAGTTTTTAAATTTTTTTTAGGATTTTTTCTTGGATATTTTTTATTTAAAAATGATAATAAGAGTTTTCATTTAATATCTCGTAACTTACAATAAATAAAAACAATATAATGCATTATATTTCCAAAAAAAAAAATCACCAAAATTAATATATTATATTTATAGCTCAAATTGTTGATTTATCTATTATTTGGATATTTGAAAATAGGTAGTTAGTGATAAGTCAAAGTGTTATTCGACGAAATTAAAAAAAAAAGATGCAAAAAAGATATAATTTAGCTTTTTTTATAAAGTTTATTTCGGGTAGACGGGGGGATAAAAATCTAATTAGAAAATTGGCAAAGTTTTGAACCAATTTTTTATTTTTTATGAACCGATAAAATATATATATCACAACTATCGACATTTTTCTTCAAAAAATATATTTGATTATCTAAATAAAAATATAAAAAGGGTATTATTTCAAAAAATCAAAACAATCATGAGGGTTTTTAATGTATTATAAGTTAATATTTTATTCAAAAAAAGAAAGGTTCGATTATGGCAGATATTAGGAAATTTGTTATTGCGTTTATTTACACATTAGTTTTAGAAACTTAAGTACAAGCTAATAGGCTTTTAATATTGCTAATATATGCTCTTTTTTTAAAATGATTAGTACTTATTCTTCTATTTACCAATTCTGTAATTGATTTATGTATATTTACTAATTTCGCGATAATTTTATAATCCGAATATTTTTGCTATTTTACCAAAATTTATTTGTTTTATATTTTTAATTTCTTTAATATTTTACAGATATTTTTTTTTACAGTCATTTTACTAAATGCGAATTTATTTATGTTTTAATCGAATTTTTTTTGAAAAAGTATTAAATTTTACGTAAAATTATAATTGAATTAGAAATTTTGATGAAAAAACAAAATTTAATGTAAAAATCATTAATACCAATTTAATTATTATATGATTTTACAATTTATGAGTTATGCTATTTGAAAAAAATGATTAATAAGATTAAATTTAAATAAATGCAAATAAATCTTATTATTATCAATGCATTTAGATATATTTATTATATTTTATTATATTCAGTATGAAAAAATTAAATTTTTAATGCGATATCATTTTTAGGATTTCATAAATATATTTATAATATATAATTTTTCGATACTAATGTGGAACTCGAAACTGGATAATTATTCCAATTATTAAAAAATAAACCATTTTTTTGTTTCAAAAATCCTTATATACTAAAAAAACTTGTATCAAAAAAATAAAGAAAGTTTGCACATATAAACTATAAATATAATTTAAAAGTAGAATTAATGATTATAAAATTAAATTTTTTTAACATTTAAACCGTCTTTATAAAATCAAAAAACAAATCATCAGGAATTTTGCTTAATAAAAAAAAGAAAAAAAACTATAACTACGATTATTTAGTCAAAATTATATATATTTTTTTTTTAGACTCAATTTTTTTATGAACATTAAACAATACTTATACAGAAATGAGCTGAACCAATAATTAGTTTTCATAAATTTAAAATAAACTAATATGAAAAACTATGAAATTTTGTACATTTATATGTAATGAGTGTGGATAAAACCCGTACTTGGATCAATCAATCTGTGAATTCGTATTTATAAAAGGTAGCTGGGGAAATGAATTAACCAGCTAATTTATTTGAAATTTCTTCAAAAAAATTTATATATAAGAAAAAAAATTGATAATTTTTGATATATAAAATTTATAGATGTATTTTTTTCAAAAATAAATAACCCAAAAAAATCCAGAATTTAAAATTTTTTCTATAATTTTAGTGTATTTAAACGAAATCGGAAAAATGAAGTTAAAATTTAATTTTAGTTTCCAGATATTAACTTTTTATTCTAATTTGGTTATAATATATGGATATTTAAATAGTAGTATAATTTAATTTTTTTAATGATGAATTATTAATTATATCGAAATATTCTTGAACTAGATTTTTTTTTCTTTTTTGAGTGGGTTTATTATTCTAAAATTTATTTAAAATAAACAAATTTATCTTATATTTAAATATCCTTAGTCCTATTTAGATTTTAGCTATAAACAAATATATTTTCCATTATTTTTATTTTTATTTTTAATTATTAAAGCTTTTAAAAAAGCAAAGGGGATTAATTAATATTTTTCATAAAAAAATTCAAAAAAAATTTTTTTTTCTTTATCTTTGATTCATAACATAATTAATTAATCAAGACAGTTTTCCAAAAAAAACTTCATATTCCAATGATTCGTCACCAGCTAGAAAAAATGGATAAACAGAAAAAATAAAATTTAAAAATCAAGTATTTACTGGAGATCTCAAATTCTGGATTTGTAAATAAAAGATTTAATAATCATTAAACAATTTAAACCAATCAAAATTATTTCAAAATTTTTTAGATTTGAAAAAAATAATCATAATAGAAATTATCATTGGAAATATTAACTACGTTTTTTAAAATAAGATTTTTTTTTTTTTTTATTGAAGGAAACTTATTATATGCCTTTCAATTGTTTTAAATCCAAAACTAAAAGAAGTAAACGTGTAAGTACCAGGAAAAAATACTAATATTTTTACAAATCTTAAAGTAAACCTCTAATTCAAGTTTTTTTTTTAAAAAAAAATTATAAAAAACAAAGAGCTGTTTGTGGATTAAATAATTTTACATATGTACATTTTTAAGGTGATTTGGATGTATTATAAATCAGGATATGCATTAAATTTTATTTGGAAGAAATTATAAAATAAAGTAGTAATATCTATGCTTAACTTATTTTATACACCGGTTTAATTAATATAGGGATGGAAAGAGGGTGAGGTGAGTATTTTTCTCATTTTTATTTCGATTTAATTATGCAAAAAAGGACGAGTAAAAACCCAGCTGAATAGAAGATTCGATTAAATAAAAGTGGGATTTAAAAAGGTAATAAAGTTCGGCTTTTGTATTAATGTATCCTATTGTATTCCAACTATAATTTTTGTAAATGGTGTAGACTCAACAAGAAAGGGAAATATATTTTAATTAATAAAAATCATGTAGATTGATTAAATTTCTTTTTTGATTTCAATTAATTATCTTGTTTTCACTTTTGATTATGAGGGGGGGGGGGTTACCGGAAATTTATTTTAAATTTAATAAAAAGCTGTAAAAATCAATTTAAAAAAATTTAAAAAAATTTCACCCAACTCCCCTCTGTCGCACTAGCAGCTCCATACCTCGAGGGCATTGTTTCAAGGTCATTCTTGATTATAGTTTTCAAAAAAGAAACTATTAAGAATATGACATTTGATAGAGTTGATAATTTCCCGATTTTTTTTTCCGAAATAGTCTATATTTCGTTAAATTTTTCTCGTAATGGATTTTTAATTTTACAAGTTTCACTTTGAAACAAAAAATTTCAAGAAGAAAAAAATGTATGAACCCATTTTGATCAAATCAAAGTTTTTGAAATGTATTTTTAGATTAAATTAATTAAACCAGTTACATTATAAAAGTGGAAAAGCCGATTTTTTAATAACAAAGCAGGATAAAAGTGAAATTTGAAATCGACATAAAATAGTATTTCCAAGATAATAATTAATGGGAATATGCAAACTTATACATATATGAGAAAGTTTAGAATCAATATCAGGATCTAGCTTATCAGACTTTGGTTAATTTATGTCATTTCTATCTGAAGTCCAATCAATGTATAGCGCATTGATATTTCGAATATCTTGTGACTGAAACAGTCACAGCTGATGATCAAATCTCTTATACGTAACTGCAAACATGGAAATCTTGGGGCGGTAGCATTCAAATAAATAATAATCAGATAAAAGGGCAACTTCTAAACTTTTGAGTCTAATAGGTATGATCATCGAAAAAAATAACCATTGTAGCAGAAAAAAGTCTTGATTATAGAAAAGGTATGCCTTTGTTGACTTTTTGAAAAATACAACAAGAGAACTCTAAAGCAAGAAAATTTGATGCTTTTACAGTGTTGGAATTCATTATAAAAATAAAATCGACTTCAACGTGATAATAATCAACATGAGTATTCCCAGATAACGATATTTTCCTTATTTTAAATTTTATAAAAATTCCATATTTTCTTCTTGTTTTATTTCCTATTATCTTTACTAAAAAATATAATTTAAAAAAAGAAGAAGAATCTTTTAAAAAAATTCATAAAAAAAGATAAAATAACAGCTTATACATTTTAAAACTTATTCATGATGAATCCTCACAATATAACGCTGAGAACCCCGAAGAGCGGAAAGTTCGTAACCGAAACTTCAACATATATACATATATTAGTGGGAAAAGCTTTCAAATATTAGGGGCTAGGATGAAAAGGTTTATTTAATCTCCGACGTTTTTTTTTAAATACTATTATGCATATGATCTGATTCTGATTAATTTAAATGGAATTTTCCCATAAATAAAAGAAAAAAATGTCGATTTTTTTTAGACGATAAATATTGTTTTATTTGAGTTTTTTTTTTTAAACCAAATTAAAACCATTAATAAATTATATAATCCAAAATTAATTCTTTAAAAAGCGAAAATATAAGATTCAATTGTTCTTTTTTTTCTTTTTATAAAAACAATGTTATATGCAGTATCTTATTATATTAAATCAGTAGTTTACAGTTTAGAATATCTTTTTTGCATTCCAAAGTGGAGGTTTTGAGCAATACAAATATCAAATATATATAATGTAAGAGAATGTTACAACTGA
>LSSL01007452.1:0-24366 GCA_001953115.1 Smittium mucronatum | reverse complement strand
CCTGATTGACGACTGTACCATGATCGTTCTATTTCAAGAAGATTCTGCTCATCTCCCACTTTTACATGATAAAAAAAAACGTCGACTAATTGTTTGTTCATTTTTCATTCCAGTTCGGCTATGATAAAACTTGATTTATATTAGCATCATTTATCGATAACCAAAAATTACTTTGATCTTGGTAATATCTAATTGTTCTCACGCATTACTAACGATATATATCTGACCTAGTGACTGTGAAATCTGAAAAGTTGCAATTAATAGGGTTTTATCTGAAGAATATTCGTTTATTAGTTATTATGTTGTTCGGATAGCCATTAGCCTGATAAAAAGTTATACCAGATAGTGCAAACTTCGAAGATTTTATTTATGTCAGGGATGTAGGAAGATACAAATAATGCTCTTATTTGAAGATAGAACTGAGCTGATTTCATCTACTTATAAATTTATAGTATATTATTTAATGCTTTATAAAGAAATGTCTTCAACCAAGTAAACAGAAATACTTTGGTAAAATAATGGGCCTCTCAGAACCATCAAAACCATAAATAAAATAAAAATAAATAAAGTGATCCAAGACTACCTAAAAATAAATCATTTTGTATCAAAAAACTGTTCATATAAACTGAAAATTCAAAAAAAAAAATCGATTTTTTTTAATTAATTTTTTAGACACGTTTACATATTCCGTCATAATTATTCGAATCTGAGTCATTATTCATCAGCAATTAACATTCTATTTCACTAGTGCTTTCGATTGTCATCTATTACGATACTCTTATATAATTATTGAGATAAAAAAAAAAGAGAGAGGATACTAATCCAAAAATAAAGTTCTTGGGATCTTCTTAGGGGGTCATTTTCTCGAATAAAAAACTACGATATTTTCTATTGATTTAAATTTCCATTTTTTAGTCATACAGAATATTTCCTTTTATAATTGTTTGAAATTTTAATTTAAAAAAAATACCTGAACCCAAGTGTTAGACTATTTGTTTTAAAATATCACAAATTAAATTCATTTTTAGTTATTATTAGAATTATTTTTGGTAATTAAATTATTAATTAGGTATATAATAGAACCTATGATCATTTTTTATTCTATTGAATGAATTTTTCATTGATACTAACATCTATAATTGGCGAAAGTATTTTTAGAATTAAGTCACAGAGTAGTATCGACCATAATAAAGTATCTAGTTGGATATAATTTATCATTCATATGACTACATTTAATTGTGAAAGTATCTAATAAAAAAGAATTTTTGTATTGGCTTTAATAAATTTAGGTTTGTAACTCCAATTCAATTTTTATCAAAGTTTCCGGGTTTGTAATACTGACATTTTCTGAAAAAAATATTAATTTTTCTATTTTAGATTCATTTTTGTCGAAATATTATTTTAAAATAAAACCACTATAAATCTTTCGCAAATATTTTCATAAACCTTTATCGAATCCTCCTTCTTTCTAACTTTTAGATAAAATTATGTTTTCTTGAAAGAAAAAAGTTAATACTAAAAGAAATCTCGCCGTATTTTATTAATTTTTCAAGTTTAAAACCATTTCTTAGCTATGGATTTTAAATTAGTGATTTAAAAAATAGTCGATAATTGTTACTCCTATTTTTTTTATTTCAAAGTTCAAAAATGACAGTAGCGTGTTTTGGATAGATTTTATTATAACTTTTGCTTCTTTTCAAACTGGGGATTTAAACATAGTTCTTAGTGTATACATTTTCAAGCTTTAAAAATATCATAAATAGATTAAAAATAGAAAACAAAACTATAATAATTCCATTATCAAATTTAAGCTTTTTATTAAAGTAATATTACAAATTCATATCAGGTTGATTTGAGCTAAAAAAAAACTAGAAACTAATTCCTATATGATATAATAATATTTAATCTTTTTCTTTTAAATTATTTGTAAAATAATAAAGGCTTAAATAATTTTTCATAAAAAGATAATTTAGTATAAATACTAATTACTGTAAATTATTTTATACTAAGAAAAAGGATATCGAATTAAGCTTAAAAAAAATGAAAATCTAATAATTTTAATTATCATTATTAATTTGAATATTATGGTCATTATATTATCACATAATAATTTTCTGTATATTTGATCCAATAAAACTGTAATATACATTTAATTGATCATATAACTAGAAAATGCCTGAGATCTTTTGTTTGTTTCATTTTTTTACAAAAATATGCAATGTACAACCAAAGATAAATATAAATACGTTTTTTAAAAAAAATGAATAAGTTATACTTTTTTTTTATCTTCTTTTTAAAAATTATCCTGTATTAAAATAACTTTCAAGTGTATTTTACTACTAATATACATCACATTGAGATATCTATATAAATAAACTATTCAGATAATAACTTGATAGAAATTAGTAGAGAACTAATATCCCTCAGAATTTTCTAACAGTATTTTTTTTAAATAATTAGACTGAAAATCCATAATTCATCTCAACAGTACTGACATTAAATTAATTTAAATACTTATTTCAATCCAGGTGATATATATAGAATATTTAGCTATAAAAGATTCAAGTTTCAAAAAAAAAAAGATAATTCTGTAAAATACGGATCTTTTTGGGGAATTAAGATTAATATTTTTTAATTTTTTAAATATCAGCTATTGGCTTTATTTGTTTTAATTTAATTTATTTAATGTTATTTTTTTGGTGTTTGTTTAATTATGGGATTTTTTGAGCTTAAACGGCTTAATACTAAACCGACCAAAAATATGGGGTTTAATTAAGTATAAAATATTACTTAATTTTTTTTCACCAGAAATCTAGGTAATATACAATGATATAATTGTTTTTTGGTTTAAATAAAAGTAATTAAATTGTAATTCCTTTATTTTTTAATTTAAACGATTTTTATCTATAATTTTTTTAAAAAATATAGGGATTTTATAATATAATCAATTTTTTATTAATAAATAATCATTTAACAAGAAATGCATGTCAAATTATAGTAAGGAGTATTTATTGGCTATGAAAATTGATCATTTTAAAAATATTTTCGAGTTTTTTTTTTATTTTAATTAGATATAACCCTTTTAGTTCATTTTTTTTCAAACTTTGGAAAAAAATATTTCATTAAATAACAAAATTATCGATACAATATGACTAATATGTACTATTTTGTATAAGGAAATCTTTTTTTATTTTCACTTTTTGATCTTAATTTAAATCGTAGTATTTTTTTCAGATTACCCGATTTTTTCTTTCCAATATTAGATGTGTATGTAATAGAGTTGTTTATTGTGGCTTTAAGAAAATTTTGGGTTAATATTTGAAATTTTTTAGCTTAGTTTCAATAAACTATATTACCTCCTTTTTCTAAAAAAAGTGACCTATTGTTTTACATTAGAATTTATGTGTAAATGATTTTATTGAAACTAAAACATAGCCTAGATTTTATATCGTTTTTTTTAACGCTTAGTTTTTCTTTTAGAATTAATCTATAAACTACATATATTTAGACGTGTTATAATGTAACAGAATTAGATATATTAGTTTAACTAAAGATCTTTTATTGAGAAAAAATCATTTTCATGTTTTATTGCTACTGATTAATAAAAAAAGCCAATAGATAAATGTATCTAAAAAAAGTATCAAAAAATAAAAGTCATTTTCAAGATTATATTTTTGGACTTCATAGCTTATTTTTATTTTCACATAATAAAATTAAGCTGAAGGTTGAAACAATAATGTATAATTTTCATAATTGATTTAGAATTAAATAATGGATCATAATAACTTTTCAAAAATTTTAATTAAAATAACGTTGTAAATCAGCATTTTCCCTCAGAATTAATATGTTTTACACCGGTTAAAAAAATATCAAATCAATGTTTTTTATTTTTGGTCAAAGATTTGAGATACCCATAGATTGGTAGCAAAAAAAATACCCGCTGTTCAGAATCCAACAAAAAAATTCCCTGAGCTCAATCAAAAAATTCTATAACTATTTATATCGGTTTTTATGTGAAAATACATAGTTTAATTAAGAAAAGTTATCATTATTTCGTGATAAAAGTCTAATGCGCAAAAAAAAATCAAATCCTTTCTGTTCACCCTTTTTTTCATTTGCTTATTTCGTTCTATATTATTATTAAACTCTAAATCATGAGTTCTATAAAAGCAAAAAACTTATAATTAGTTTCGGAATATGTATAATATTTCTTAAAAGTGGATCTATCCAAATTTAATAAAAAGAATCGAAGTATCAATTAAACAAGAGAAGTTATGTAGTTTACTATTATTCCAAGAATAATAAAAAAAGCTTTTTGCGTATATAAATTGAACCCCCAAATTTACGAAAACTTAATTAAAGTTTTTTTTAGTTTTTCACTCTCCAAAAGCTGTATCGGGGTGTTCTAAAGTCCCTTATATAACCTGTAAAAAGAAAGGAAATTTTTTCATATTGAATTGTATTTCCGAGGAACTTGTTAAGCCATTCAGAATTTCCAAAAAGTTATTCCTTCGGGGAATACAAATATAAGTTCAGAACATCAAAAAATTTAAATATAATATATCATAAAAATTTTTTTTTGTATCACGGAATTTTATTGTAAGATAACGTCATTAAAAACTATACTAAAAAAATATTAAAAAAAGAAAAAGAATTATATAAAGACTATTATCCTAACTACAATAAGCTCCTCTGCCGGACTGCCGGCTGCGTACCTACGGGAAAATGGTTCAATCTACCAACCGAAAGACCCCACCCCCCCTGGCATTGCTTCAAGTAGGCTGGATGACTGAGGTTACGTGCAGTCAAGAATTAATTTTTCCGTTATAAATAATAAAAAAAAAGAAAAGCTAGTTAAATCACTATTGGTGTAAGTTTCTATGATTTCCCAAATGCAAGAAAGCTATTGGAAATGGATGACCATTTTAAGGCTGTAAAAGCTGTTGGGAAATGAACCAACAGAAACGTAACATAGTTATTTAGTAACTATTGAGCATTATTACCTCCCAATAAAACGCGTATTTTCACGAAATTTCCGCAAAATGTATCCAATAGCGGAACCGACAACCCAAGAATTAGTTGAAAATTTTGAAGAAAAACAAAAACCAAAATGGTTCAAATTCCTGGGCGCTATAGTATGAAAAAAATTAAGGGACTTGTATAATTTTGATTGTTTAATTGATGGAAAAAAATGAGTTTCAAGCGACGGAAAATTCCAGAAAAAGTCCGAGCTAGTAGATCGGCACTCGATAGTCCGGATCTCTCTACAATCCATCTGGATTTAGATGGAAACGACGATTCATCCCCAAAAATTTCATTAGACGAGATTTTGCTGCTACAAAAGAGTAGAGATCGAAACAAGGGCCTTGAATCGACACAGCTGATTTCAAAAAAAGTGGTGGACGTTCAGGATGATGAAAATTTAAAGGATACACCGCCTCCGGTTGCGGAACCCGAAAAATCTACGTCCTCAATCTTGGGACTGGACACGTTTACGGGCCAAACGAATGCATTAGATGCAAACAAAAATATGATGGATTATATACAAGCGCAAATGAGCAAATTAAAGGAAACGGGAGATAAAGAGGAAACCGAAAAAGTGGATACGAATTCAGAATCTTTAAAAATTAACGAGTATGATATGTTATACAATTTGCCTGGGAATAAGGTTTTTTTTCTTTTTCTAGTTTTCATCTTATTGAAGAGAAAAAATAACATAGTTTTGGGATTTTTTTATTTAGGTGAAGAGTAATTCTAAAGAAGGAAATGTATCAACATCGTTGGCAATGCTAACTTCTATTCCCGAAGTAGATTTGGGATTGCAGTAAGTTTTATTTATTTTATTTTAATTCACTTGAAATAATGTCATTTTTCAAAAAAATAAAACAGGTCGAGATTAGAAAATATTGAGCAAACTGAACGGGCTAAAAAGTTGGTAAATCTTGGTCAAAAGGTAAATTATGCACATTAAACTAACACTATATCATTAATTTTTTGAGCTGCAATTAATTATTTTTTTGTTGACCGGGTATGCTTAGAATACCAATCAAAAAGTTGAGCATAACGTGAGATATCGGATTTATAAGGATCCGAATGCCAAAAGATTAGTTTCCTCGGATAATATAGCGGCAGACAGCTTCAAAAAGCGATTTAAAAGGTGATGCTATTCTGGAGTGGATATATCTTGTTTTCTCGTTAATTCTGACTTTAAATCGGGGGGAAAAAATCCAAAGGCACTCATGATACTTCAGCACAATTGTTATTAAATGATGAATAATGTAGAAATCGAGGATTTGATGTATATAGTGATTTTAAATGCCTCATACTGCTATATTATCACAAAGTAAAAAAATATTCCGAAATTTTTTGAAAAATAATTGGATAACGCACCATTTGTGACCGAAAATATGGATTTTAAATTTTCAAATCTATCGAATTAGCGAATATTTTCCAGAAATAAAATACTTCTGCTACCCAAAAATAAATTAATGGATTTCTAAAATTTTAAGAAATATTTTAATTAGATCTAGTTGCTTCTACAAATAAAATAAAAATGGTAAAGATAATGACTAAAGAAACAGGTAAAAGGAGGGTTTTGGGGTATAAGAAAAATTATTGGAGTTTGCATCAGTAATGTGAATCAATGTGCAGTAAAGACAGGAATGTGAAGATACATTATTCCTGAATTTGGGATGCATATTTGAGACCAGGTTTAGTATTGTTAATGAAACTCAAAAAGGTGTTCCAAATCAAACTAGTGAGGCCAGTGAAAGGTACTCGATAAATCAAGGGAATGATGGAGAAGTTCACAGCTTGAGCGGCTGGCCAGAGCAAATAACCAGCCAACATGGTAATGATGTAGCGGTCCTTGAGGTTTTGTTTGATTTGGGACAGATTCTTGCCCTCCATTACACCCATACTGATAATGAACGTGCCTACAGCTATTGGAGCAAAAACGAACTGATCGGCAGCAACCCGTTTAGCTACTGTTTTCCATCCCTCTTTGCCCAGCTTGTAGGATCTGAATTTAGTGGTAGATGGTTTCATGGGGAAAACTTTGCTTAGAACTCCGTACCACCTGAACGATATGGGAGCGAAACAGGTGCCGTACATAAAAAAACGGAGAGTCTCCATGTACTGATAGCCAGGATTTTCATCGTCTTTTTCATAAAATTGTTGGGCCACAACATTCCCCGTCGCTGATAAAGCTCCATTAGTTATGGAAACCGTGAATACTGGGAATCTCTTGGCACTAGCATTCCATAATCTTCCAAACGACATTATTTTTTCTTTTAGAATTTGAAATTAAAAATAGATAATATTTTCTGTCAGATTTCGAAGGAAACGGTGAATATTTTTTTGATTTTTGATCTCTGATCTCTGATCTATAATTCAGTATTTGTGTTTGGATTTTTCTGTATAACTGTCGTTTCGGGAAAAAAAGTTTTTAAATCAAAGAGCTAAACAATAGATTTGAAAAGGAAAGGTAGTAGGACGAAACTCAATATAAAGGAGCAGGAGATATAAAGAATACTAGACTTTTATCAGGATCAGAATAAATACATACTCATAAACATAAAAAAAAAGAGAAAATTGATAAAAAGGTGTTTCATCAATGATTTGTTTTTTTTTAATAATCATAAGAAATGATTTATCCAAATTCAGGTTTATACTTTCTAAATCCATCCTCTCATCCACTCATAATCCATATCACCGCTATAAAAAAATAAAACAGAGGAATTACACAAATCCCAAAATTCCCTTCCGATTATCTATTTTTTAAAAATTTCGAGTCATTTTGAATTACTGATGTTATTAGCTAATCAATGCTGAGTCAAAGTATTTCCAAACTCTCGCAATTAAAATTTAAAAAAAAAAACACAATTATTTAGAGACAATTCTAATTTCCCAGCCAGTTTCTGAATTCCAATATTGGAAATTTCTGTTAGACCCTCCCCTTAAATGTCGCGAAATTAGAATTTGCTCGCGAATTGGGGGGAGGGTTTGAAGTCCTCAAAACGCCAGCACTGTAAGCAACTAACTGACATATTATTCCAAAACTGTATCTAACTATGTCTGGCCAAGATTATCTCCTAACAATGCACTTGTTCCTTCTAATCACTTTTCATATATCTATAAGCTTGGTTCATGATTAGCCAGCCAAAATCTCAGCCATAATATCAAAAAATTATGTAATATTCTGACTAGTCGTTTTGTGTAATGTTTTGCAAAGTTCTATATAAAACAATCGCATTTTTAATCCGATAAGCAACTAGTCAATATATTTTCGAGTCCAATATTTCGTAAGAAATCAGTCGAATATGGATGTGTTTGAAATGCTGTGTTACTACATGGCTTCCCCTTAGCCCATTACCCACTCCCCCCTTTAAATATTACATTGCTTTTTCAATGCCCTCAACCTGAGGCAAATTGGTTAATCGCATACGTGTCTCCTATGAAATGCCATTTATTTCCCCATACAATCGATTCGCAATCATCGGTTTGATTCCTTGGAAATAGAAACAAGATGGTTTCTTTGATATTTATCAATATATGTCAATGGGTATGCATCAAGCCAGACTCTAAACCAGTGCGTGGCGGATACGGAGTCACTACAGCGACGGAGGAAAGTGAAATGTAATCCATTATAATGACTTTGAATATTATTTTCATAAGTCAATAGTTTTTTTAATGCTCTAAACAATCCCGCTATATTAAAAACAGGTCCTAATATATATATTTCCAACAAGGGAAATTCACTGGACATATTATGTTGGCCCAAAAAATCTTTTTTATTTAAAAACAAATATCGACAATATTTTCTTTTCCTTACAAATATGATCAGATGCAAGCCTTTTTTTGTTTAGAGTATTTTATTTAAAATCAAACAGATGTTTGAAAAATATTTAAAAAAAGCTGAAACTGTTTATAGAAATTTTTCATACTTAGTCCCGTTTCGAGGTTCCTCGATTCTACCATACGAAATAGCCGTTGACTCAAGGGAACTAAAGAATTTATAATACAGCCCGAAATTTTCTAATCGTTCTCCTTGTTTTTAATAGTTAAAAAAACTGCAAATTAATCTTCGAATCTAGATATTAAAATTTTGAAAAATATTATAAATTTTAAATATTAATCTTTTAAATAGTATAAAAGGGTGCTAATCTAAAAGATTTTTTTTTTTGTAGCTCGATTAATATCTAGCAAGTTTCCGTGATTAAAAAAATATTAGACTCGAAAATATAATTATTTATTTATTGTAAGTTTTAGAAATTAAAATCTACTGTTTAATAAAAGGGGATTAGAAAAATGAAACCCCAACTTATAAAAGAATTTTTATTTACTATAGCTCCACACCTCCATTCCCATTCCTCCTACCGATAAAAGAACATCTCTATGGTCGAAAAATTCACTGCCAGAGGAAAGCGCAAGACACGTGGGGTCCGAAACCATCGTTAAAACATCTTTAGATTCAGGAAAAGGCTCATTCCGGCATAGATTTATATCGTATTTAATGTTTTCTAAAGTTAAAGATGTTTTTTCATTGTTTATTTTGTCAGTATTACTCAATTTAGAATCAGAATGATTAGTTTTGTTAGCATCCATTTTGATACTAAAATTCCATTCCTTAATCGCTTGGTCAGTAGATACTGATAATAATGACTCCTCCATTGACAACATATTGTTTTGACATTCTAAGGTTTTTATTATACATATTGATTGCAAAGATGAAGAGTGAGCATTTTCTATTTTTTTGGTGCCTGTAATTTTACATGTGACAGAAGGATAATAAGAATGAGTTATTTCTTTAGATTGACATAAATCTTGAACCAAAAAGGTTAGCATAAACAAAGAAATTGAGTCATCTTCACCAGCAGAGGCGATTAGTGTAGAATATAAGGAACCATTATCGGTTTGAGATTTCGAAAATGTTTCAAAATTATATTCCATAAAATCATCATTGATCGCAACTATTTTAGCATCTATTTCGTTAACACCAGATTGGTGGGCTAAATCTAGGGTGCAGATTGGCATTTCAAAATCCAATTCAACGAGGAAGTTTTCAGAATTTTTGTTAGGTATTATTTGGACACTGTGTTTTTTATAAGGGCTGGAAAAAGATGTTTTATTTTCACTATTATCTTCATTTTCAAATGAGGCTGAGAGTTTCTTATAATACTGGTTTATAACTGAGGTTACATCCCAAACATGAATAGAACCACCAGTGTCCCCAGAAAGTAAAATCATGGCTGGATTTGACCTTGATTTAAAGCTTGGATTTTCTAGAATAATGCAATTAACAGACAATATACATCTTTTTCTGGTTTTTTCAGGTGAAGATCCGATATATTCAAACCTTGTCCCGTTCAGTTTATTGACACTTTGTGAATATTCTGATTTTTTGGTATTATTAGTAAACGAGATATCATCACCAGTATGCCCTGTATTTGCAAAATTTTCCGATGTCAGGTTTTCAACATATGGAATGTCATCCCCAATAGAACTGCCGATAATCCCCAAGTCTCCTTCTAAAATTTTTTTGCAATGATCCTCTACCAATAATCTTTTTTGGTTATTATTTTCACGATCTATCAACACAGAATAAAGCCTTAAGCTTCCATCTGAATACCCAGCAGCCATAAAGCACATTCCTGGATGAACTTTTTTTTCATTTTTAGAGCCCTGAATTTCTTCAAATTTATTCGCGTATTTTTTTATAACGTTGGCATACTTAGCATCGATTGGAAAATAAAAAACTTTTACAGATGTGACTCGGTGACTTCTTTGGGGTGATATAGTGGGACAAACAGCAACAACTCCACACTCACCCACTAAAGATATGTCAGATTCATCAAATATGCCACTGTGTAAACCTTGACTGTTTGATTTTGGATTTAAATCCGGGATAAATAAACTGGGAACTCGGATTTTCCATAAGAATATCTCTTCAGAACCACCAGCAGATATTAAGTAATTGATTTTTTCTGAGGAAGTTTTTTTAAATATCTTTGAATCATTTAAATCGTCACTGGAAATTTTAAGTGTTTTTTGATTCAATAGTTCTTCATTTGATAAAATATTCGAAAAGTTGCAATGAACCTCTGGAATCCAGTCTAGACAGCGAATTGCCGAAGTGTGAAGTCGGGAAGAAACAAGTGGGGAGGAAAATATTTTTTTGACCCTTAATGGCTTAATGCTTTCGGAAGTAGAATCGGATAACAATAATTCCTCTATATGTGAAGAAACTATCAGATTTCCTTCTTCACCCCCACTTGCTAAAATATTACATCGATATCCAAATTTTGAGTTTCGAAGTTTGTCCACTTGAGTATGACCAACTAACAACTCTTTTTCATTAGATCCAAAAACGTAAGAAGGTCCCCAAGATACTGAACGAACCTCCCTACCATGCATCTTTTGTTGAAATATCTTAACAGAGCCTAGATCATTCTGACTGGAGCTTTTGTTATTTAGATCTTGCTCGTCCAGATGGTAACAAAAGAGAGATGATTTTCGAATAAAAGTAAAAGAAACATCATAATCTAGGGATTTTTTTGAGTTTGTGTAGGATGGTAAAAAGAATTCTGTATTATTAACAGAAAAGTCCCACCTGCGATGAGCTCCTCCGCATGCAACCGATATAATCTAAAAAAAAAATATTGAAAGATTAGTTATAAAATTTAAATAGAATTAAAGGAAAAATCGGCAATCTGCTAATAAAGAATGGATGTGCAAGATAAACTCTTGAAGAGTTTATAGCCTATCAAATTATTTTGGTGAATATACCTCAGCCTCTTGTGAAACATCCCACGCTGAAAACCACCCCTTGTAAAATTGCAATGCGATGATGTGTTGCTTATTAAAATTCTCGTTGTTGGTATCCTGGTCCAAATTATTGTTAAAAAAGTCTAATGAAGAGGAGTTTTGGTTATAAAATAGCAAATCCTCGACCCAGCCTCTAGTGATTTTTTGAGAATATTTTTTTTCTATTTCGAAAGAAAGTGTTTTATTTATGTGGGTTTCGTTTAATTTAAAATGTGCGGTTTTAGAGGAGCGATCAGTCAGTAGCAAGGTTTCATGAGATAAGTTTGAATTATAGACGTTATCTTCATTTTTAAAGGGAACAGCATTTTTTAAAATTAGATAAAACTCGTTAATGCAGCCATCCCTACCAGCGGTCCAAATTGAACATCCAGAATAAATTTGAGAAATCAGTTTTTCAAAATGATTCTGGTTTGCATCGGATATTTTTTGAAGATACAGTTGATGAAATTTTTTGAAAAAAAAATTATTTGAGGTTATTTTGATTGATGAAACTGAATATTTGTTGTGTACTCTTCTCCAATTAACTAATGGATGGACACTTAAAGCGTCTGGGATTTTTTCATATAAATGAGGCGCATTCAGTAGGAAATCTGAATAAAGTGTATAAATTTGTATAGGTATTTTATATAACAATATGGCCCCTGTGACAGTACCAACAACTATCCACCCAGTGTTAAAACTAATATCGATGCTAGAAAGTCCGGAAGAGCTCGGTAACACAATATTAAGAACTGTGAAAACTTGTAACTTAAAATTTTTGGTAATCAAGAGATGAATCGAGGATATCCCAGAAATATCAACGGTAACAATAAAATAACTTATGAATTCACAATCGCATTTATCACTAGGTTTGGATAAAATGGGAATTAGATAAACCTGGGATATTTGACGGCCATCGTGTATTTTTGTAGTATAATTGAAAATGTTAATTTTAAAGTTTTGGAGGAAGACAACGCATATAGATCCATCGATAGATCCTATTACTGTTATATTATTTAGGCTAATTTTAGCGATTATTCCATAATTTGAAAAGTTCTCCAAATGCAAATAATCGACTGAAGATTTATTCTTTTCGTCATATAAAACGAGAGACCTGGTGATGAATAATGAGAAATAGGTTTAAAAGTTAGTGTATTAATATTTTGTAGGAAATATTTTTTTTAAAAAATACCCTTTTAAAGTGAGTATTAATAAGAGGTGGTCATCAAATCTGGAGAAATTCCTGATCCCATCATCCATAGGCTAGAAAATCATGTACAGTTTATTAAAAGAGAAAAATATATAAAGTACGAAATTTATTGGAATATACATACATTAGAGGAAGACTCGGTATCAAGGTTACTTTTAAATAAGGGCAGGAGATAATCTATATCAATCCTTCTCATTAAACTTTCTCTACCTAAAAAAAAATTGTAATATCAATTAGTGCTCATTTTGCTTTTAAAAGCTAATAATAGATTGAAGACAAATTAACCTATTTGGCGTTTGGATATATCATCCAATCTCCAGTTTCTTATTCCGCCGTCTTCTCCTCCAGTTATTATAAAGCCATTTTTAGAATCAGAGGTAACCGACCAAATATTTTTTCCTGAATGACCTCCTCTGTAATTACCAACGGTTTTGTAAATGTTATCAGGAGATAGTTCCCAAATTCTGCAAGTAGCATCTTCAGAAATACTCACAAGATAATTCTCCAATATTAAACAATCCCAAATCCTTGCTTTATGACCAAAAAGAACGAATTCTTTAATAGAACCTAAATGAGTTTTTTTTTTTGGGAAAAACAACATAGGAACGAGAGATGATAACAGGTTAATAAAAAAGATGAACTTGGCAAAAAAAAGAAAAGTATTCAAATGATGAAATAAATTTTAGGGAATGAGTAGTTACATTTATTCGAAGAATAAAGATCATCATTAGATCTAAATTCCCAAACACGAATAGTTCTATCGTCGCTAGTAGTAGTGATTTTGAGACCATTTTTACTGAATCTAATCCCGAAAATTACACCTTTGTGACCGTTTAGAGTATGCAATACGGGTTGAGTATAAGAGATTTGGGGTAAAGTTTGTTGTATAGATGTGATTTTCAAGTTGTCGATATGATGTTCGATAGAAGATTTGTTTTCAGAGAATAAAGAGCTGACAAGATTCTTTGATATTGGATTCCATATCAAGGCTTGATTAAAAACAGTACCACTGGCTACCAATAGATTATCCAAAGAATCACCATAAAACCTTGCACAGTATAAAATGCATTCAACGATTGATTGAGAAAGAAGAAGTACTTTTTCATTTAAAATATGTCTTATTTCAACAAAATTATGAGCGTAAACGATTGCAAAATAAGGGAAAGAAACTAAAAAATAATGAAAACAAGTTAAAAAAAATATGTGGCATATTAAAATGGGGTTTACCTTCAGTGATAGATTTTCTTATCCAAGAAAAATCGTGAATCCAGTCTGTTGCCTTTATAATCGATTTCTCTCTACTTACAGTATCCCTAGAGCGTGAAAATTCAATATTTGTCTTGAGAATGTCGCAACGTAAATTTAATTCCCAAGTAAAAATGAATTTACAAAACAATCTACCACCGAAAGCGATTGCTCTTTGAGAGAAAAAAAATGAATCTTTTTTGATGGAATATGATATAATGGGTTCTATATAAAGAAATAGTAAAAAATAATAATAGTGAATGGTTATCAATTTTTTATAGCAAAGAAGGAAATAAAATACAGGTGATGGTATTTTATGAAAGATGAATGATGGCGAACCTTAAATATAAAGTATGAAATACAAACCTAGTCTAATTCCGTATATTCTTTGGTCTCCTAAAACATTAACGGAATCAACAAGTTTCCCTTTGTTGAAACGATCAAATATTTTTAAATCTCCACCAGAACCAGCAAAAAGAAACCTATTTTCGCTGGCCTGTAATGTTTCTTTAGCAGAATTAATAGACTCGGAACATGAAGAAAAGGAATAGAACGATTGAGAATCGTTATTAATATTTTCAGTAAAATTATTGTTCGAATTTTTCTCAATGTTGCAGTGGACAATAGTTGAATTCTCGAGTTTGGGCGCAAGTTCCAGGCTAGTTATTGGAACGCTTCTCCATAACAGATCTAGCATTGAGAGGTTATCGAAAAAAAAAAAAAAGGAAAATTATCTAGATAAATTAGTATTCACTGCAATAGTAAATATTATATGCTCATTAATTTTCCATTTGTTTTTTATAATATAAAAAATGCAATAGACTTTGAATCAGTAAAAAAAATATATGCTGCTAATTCTAGAAATAGGCCAATGAACTTACTTTCGAATTTTGGTAAACTGATCCATATTTTAATTCGCGGCTATTCTGTATAATCCATTTTCTGAATCTGAAAAAAAAAAAAAAAGTAGGAACGAATATTTAGCAAATAAAAATATATAAAGCCTGGAAATTATCTTTGGTTGGTTACATTCTGGGCTTATATAAATGGAAAATGAATAATACCATAAATAAATATCCCTACTGTGGATTAAAGAATTAATACTTTTTCTATGCAAATGATAATATTTCAGGACAGGTTTTTATTAATACATTTTTTAAATATATTCAACTTGCTGGAATTTAGGAGGAGGGGAAAAGAAGGGAAAATGGGGGTAGGTGGGAGAAGACAATGTTTAATATTGAAGTCTTATGAACTTTTGTTTTGCAAAAACATAGGATTAGCTAAAGATCTTATTTTATTTATAATCTATACATACAGATACTTTTGCTAAGTTGGTCTTTGATTTAAGGTCGGATAATATTTCGGACTTTGAAAATTGAGGGCCTTGTGTTAAATTCATTAATGGTAATCAGGTTTTATGGCTTTTGAAGACTCAGTCGAAAAAAAGTTTCTAGAATAAAAATCCAACTCACATCATAGATATATAAAGGTACAATGCTGGCTTAAAACGGAATATTTCCCACTTCAGGTATGTTTATATATCAAGCAATTCAAAATATAAAAGGATTGGTATTAATCGCGAGCAAAGCTATTGCAGTAGCAAATAAATATCTGAATTTCTAATTTTATCCATTTTAGGGTCCAGCAATTAAAAAATATATATACGCTATAAATTCAAAAAAACAGCTATTTCTAACCTCTAGAATCTGAAGTTTATTTTTTATTTCTTTGTTTGGAAATAAATAAAAAATCATCAGTAAACCAACGCTCTCGAATTCAATAAAATCTACAGAGTTTTCAAAAAATCAAATCAAATCAAATGTAACCCTTTATCCTATTCAATCTTTTCATTTTGAGTATCAAATTTCGAAAAATCAGAATATGGGACTGATGATATTTATATTTCTAAATGGGATTCTTTCCAAAATAAATTGGTGTTTTTAAATGGACTTAGAATATGGATACACCAACGTGCCGTTACACCAGAAATACTTTTAATCTTTTGAGGAAACCCTAAATACGATTTAGCTGATTAAACTTCATCATTATTGTAAATTTGAATGATTTTGACAATCGATTTTTATTTTAAAAAGAGGTGAAACGCAAATAAAATAAATTGCTATCAACCCACTCTTCAACACAAGAACTGATATTATAAATCGGAGTGGGCACTTTATAAAAATTAAAGGAGGCATTTCAACAAAATAAGTAGTGCTAGCAGTGGAGATTGAGGTCACATTGCACGGCAGAAACTTTTGAGTTTAAAAAAATATTTGGGGAAAAGTTTAGGAAATGAGGTATAAATAACCTAATACTGTTTCATTCTAGAGGTCTGGAAACTGATTATTATTTTCATCTAATTTGTTTTTGTTTTCGCTTTTTGAAATAACTTGGCAGAAAATTGATTATTTATCGGAAAATAAATTCTTTTAAAAAACTAAATTTTAGTGATTGGATGAAAAAATATCAAGATATTCTTGTACTAAATAAACTATGTATTTATTTGTTTTAAAATTTATAGCTGTAAAAACACACCAGATTCAAATTATATTTTTTAAAATCACAGATAAGTAATTTTATAATCCCCCCTCCTTTCTAAAAAATTGAAAAAAATGGTAAATGAGGAAAATAATTCGAGTTTTGCGTAATTAGCTCTGATGGTATTTAAGATGTAATTAAAGAAATTTTCTGATGACGTTTTTGAACTATGTGGGTTTTAAAAATGGAATGACTTGAAGTTTAAATATATGTTTTTACAGTAATCAATCCTTTTTCTTGCTAGTAAACTCTTCTTTGGTAAAATCATCATCGATTCCCCATGAATCATCATCACCCCAATCACTATTATCAAAAGAAAGCTTAGATCTCTTAGATTCTAGATTATCGGTTTTTACGGCCTTAGAATTATCAGCGATAATTGATTTTTTTGTTAAGATCGATGTGTTGTTAGAAGATTTCAAGTTCTTATATCCAGATTTTCCCAATGATGTGTCGATTTTATCCGATAATAAATTCTCATTCATATCCATTAAAAGATTACTTCGGATTATCTCGGTAGTGTTTTTTTTTCCTTCAGTTTTTTTCAGAGCATTAGAATTAACATTTTTTTCTGTTTTGTATCTCGAATTATTTTCTTTTTGAACTTCCAAAACAGTATCTGTGGAATCTTCATTGTGTGAAGGTTGCAGATCAGAACTATTAAACTCAACATTATTGTTATTATGGCCAGGTGTTTGATTGATTAGGTTATCCATTTCGTATTCGGAATCGTCTAATTCAAAAGATCCTCTATTGATGATATTTTCATTGTTTGGATCAGGAACAGCCGGACTTGCAGAAGGTTTTTGGACAGAAATAGGCAGCAGCTCTCTTCTAAGACACAAGTATCTACCCAAAGAGGCCATTATAAACAAGGACAATAACATGGCTAACCACCATATAAGTCTTGTAGGAAAGCCCTCTGAATAAATACAAGTGAAAATGAAATGAAAGAAATAAAAAGTGATAGAGAAATCCATACATTTTCTTCCTCTTTCGACGATATATTGAAGAAGAAAAGAGCTAATATAAAAAGTATTAGATAATAAAATGGATTAAACAAAGATATTAACATTCTACAAAATATAATAATCAAATTACTTGCATACGGCGCTTAACAAAAAGGCTATAAATATTTTCCAATAGTCCACCAATCCAACACTCATGATGTGATATTCAAACATAAATGATATAGGAAATTTAGAGCTGTCGAAATAAGATATTGAGTAGAAAAGGATGCCCATAAACAAATAACCAAAGCACTGAACAGCTCCGATCTGCAAGAGAGTGAGCAGAGCATCAGACTTTAAAGATCTGAATGTTGAAAACGCGACCATTTCTTTTAAGATCTTTGAAGTTTAAACAGAAATTGTTGTCCAGCGATATTAATGAAGGATTCTCTATGTTGCATTTTCATAAAATCTATAATTGCAAAATCCACTTTATAATTCAAAAATATAGCAATACCATTGGGAATTTCAAATTTACTTTTCAACCAATGAACATAATATTTCATAACAAATTTCCAACGACTTGGTATAATTGGATCAACAAAATAAGCTAACTCAAAGCCTGCAATTTGGTTTCTTTAAGACCTAACTTGGCATTGAGACCATCACTGTGTGGAACTAAAATTATTCGATGATGACTATTATCACTCCAATAAATGATAAATAATGAATTTGGATTTGTCTATTGGGAGATAATATACTCTATTTCCTCTTTCCTTTTTACATGAACCAATCTATGCAAAGATTCATTGTATTATTTGTGCCTTAAATCGCGCTATTATGCTGTGGAAATATGAAATTCTTGGTATGCATTTTTTTAGATCATAATCTTAATCAACCAAGCCGAAATTATCAATCATCCACTCGAATTCTTATCAAGATCATTATTATTTCCTTTTCGCATTTTTCATCTCCAAAATCTCATCTATATTGGAGATTCTTTTCAAGATTAGACTTTTTTTTTACTGAATAACTCTTAATCTCCATATGTTAAAGTACTCATTAAAAAAGTAATAATAAATCTATTTTTCAACCTCAAAAATTTAACGAATAGAATGTTAATTTTAAAAATGGAAATCAAGATTACATAAATATTGGCTATGAAAATGGCAATAACTGTCCCACCGCAAGGAATGGGCTAAATATTAAGATACAATAAAATTTAATCATCGCCAAGCCAATAAAAATGAAGAAAAAACAAACTAGTAATAATAAAATTTTAATTTTGATAATAAAAGATTTCTTTTGTAATTCCGATCACGAATTACCCAATAATTTTATAGGACACCCTTCTGCTATATTTTCAAATTAGGAAATCAGTGAAAATTTAATGGGGAGGTGTCCGATCTATAAGAGAATCTTCCATACCGCTAAAAAAATCAGCTTTATTTATTGGTCATTTACTTTTATAAACTTCACAAATGAGTCTCATTTAGTTTAATATTTTGAATTCCTCTTCTATAATTGTTAATGTTTATTCAGCTGTAAATTTAGACAGTTCGACAAACTTAATAATAATAGGCTACAAGTGCAATAAGTGAGCTTATTTCAATAATATGAATATAAGACAATTAAAAACAATTTTTTTAAAAAGATTTCGCCAATATCAATTTATGAAATTATTTGTATTTACATTAGATATAAGGATATAAACCAAAAAAAAAAAAAGAATTGATTCAACATATATTGAAATAATAGCGTTATATTAGTAAATATTTATCTATATCAATAAAATGATTCAATTGAAATAAACGCATATTTATCAATATAACACGATTTGTTCGGAGAGTTGGGTGAAAATTTTTTGAAAAAATTTCACTTTTTTTTAATTTTTATAATTATGTTTTTATAACTTTTTATTAACTTTAAAATAAATTTCCCGTAAAAAAAAACACGAATTGTTCAGTAAAAATAAATTATCTATATCAAACTCCGCTTATTTAATAATTTCGCATTTACTTTAAATATTATTTTTTTACTAAATTTTATCAAAATTATCAAAATTCATGTATCACTCAGGATAAAAAATTTACGAATTATTTATGATATTAGCTGCTTAAAATTTTCAGGAAAAAATTTCAGGAAAAAATTTCAGAAACACCCCATTGTTTAGCGTTAATTATTTCACTCAGTTTATAATATTACCTATTCCGTTAGTATACAATATATTTATTTTTGAAACGTATACTCTATGAATACCCATTCAACTAAAAAAAATATTTAATACAATTTGACTTTGAATTTCCGCAATAAAAACGTTCTCATTGAGTTTAAAATTATCCAGATTTTTTTAAATATTAATAATTTCCTTTCTGTTTTATGTTTCACAATACTTGGTCCATACTTTTTTGGTCTCGAAGAATTTAAAGAAGAAAAAAAATATGTCTATATGATCTAAATATTAAGTTTGAGCGCTATTGAAAAAATATTTGAACATAAGTTGAGAAAAAAACCATGATCAAAATATTTTTTTGAATCATGGGAAATATCGCTGATTTCATTTTAAAATATTAGAAAAATTTTCATAAAAAATCGAATTATTTTGATAAGTTTTATTTTAATCCGTCGAAACAAACTATTTGAAATAAACGTGAAATTATTAATTTAACAAAGTTTAATATATTAAATATATTTTTATTGAACAAATCGTGCTATATTGATAAATATTTCATTATTCCAAATAATTTTTTTATTTATACAGATCCATATTTACTAATAAAACGCCATTATTTCAATACATGTCGAATCAAATCCTTTTTTTGGTTTATATCCGTTTATCTAATGTAAATTCAAATAATTTCATAAATTGATATTGGCGAATTCTTTTTTTTTAATTTCGAAAATTAATATTATTGAAATAAGTCCACTTATTTAATTGCTAGCCTAATCAATTGGGAAAATAGACTAATATTAAGGGAAAATCACAAAAAATTTTATCCAATAAACTGATAAAGAATTAAGCCAATCGATAATTTCATATAAAATTCTAATCAGTGGATATCAGTTTATATTTTTATTTTTGATACCTATCCGATTTGCATAACATTAGTCAATCAATGAGATGAATTCATTGGATTGGTAGGTTTTTAAGTATAGTTCAGATTTACTACCAGTAAGATGTACTACTATTGGTCGGATTAATGTTTACCTTATTTAGTTATTTTATTATTTAATATTCATGGAGAAAAATAAGAATATCTCTTGGTTGAAATTTCTTGTAAAAAAAAACCTCCCGGTTTATTAATTAAAGATTTGTTAAAAAAACTATTAAATAAATCTAAAAAACAAAAAACCTATGATCAAATAATAATTTTAAATTACAATTAAATAATAAAGCTATCAGAGTAGACTGAATAGTATATCCAATTAGCTAAATAATAATAAAAACTAAACCAATTACGCAGAAAATTTCTAACAAGAAGCTTTGATGTGGCAATACAAAGATTATAGATCATATTAAATATATATTTCAGAGGGTTGAATAATAAAACCCCGAGATTTCAAAAGTTTCCATCGATTTTAATTAATAAATAAGCGTTCTAAACATGTTTTAACAAATTTAGCCCTTTATTATTTTCTCGATCTTTAAACTGAATTTTTTATTAGATATCTGATATACTCAATTTTCCATAAGTATCAAATGAAATTTATTCATAAAAGCACAACTTTTAGAATTTAAAATATAAAAATAATAAGAAAACTCATTTTTATCGACTTTAACAAATAAAAAAGTAAAATGGAATAGAAATTATGACAACTTTGAAAAATTTATCTTGTTACTAAGATTTTCATATGATTCGACTTTAAAATTTTGGATGAAAATATTTGTAATTTACAAACCAGTCTTTTTTATCTGGACAGAAAGTTTCCTGATTTCAAAAATTTTCATAACAGAAAAAAACCCCCTCTTCTATAATATCTCAAAAAATCATTCAGAATTGTATTTGAGCTTGGCTATTTAAAAAATAATATAGCTTCATATAATTTTATATCAGTATAAGATTATTTAAATAATCACCATTTATTCGCTTATTAAGCTACACTATTTGATTTACTAAAAAGAATCTAAAAAAGACAAATATCTAATAACAACCACAGATTATTAAAAAACTTAAGGAAAAAGGCTTAATTTTCGTAAAAAGAAGAATAATACCGATTTTTATACAAGATTACTTAGAATATTTTAAATCTTCGGATTTTTATCATTTATTCATTTCTGAGCTGGAATTAGACAAAAAAATTGCTAAATCGATAAAATAATAATTTTTACTTTTAATTGGACAGTTTTGAAATAATTAAAAAAGTTAAATAAAATAAATATGTTTTTATTCCCCCGATGGATTTAATCTATGATTTTATATAATACTTTATGATATCTTTTGGGATAGAAATAAGTAGATAATAATTTCGGTAAAAAAATTTAAAAAAAAAATTTCAAATTCATAGTCCATAAACCAAAAAAAATATTAATAGATAAACCTCGAATTAATAAATTATAATCAAAAGAAACAATTTGGGCTTCGAAGATTAAAATTCCAGGAATAAGTTGAATTTTTATTGAAGCTGTAAGATTATCGAAACCAAAAGATAAGATAAACTACTTTTTAAAAAATACCCAAACAATCAATTATGTCTGTACAAACCAGTGGAGTAAGTATAAATATTATGTATCATTAAAAATAATGAAATTATCTTATATAGGAGGTAGTTAGGAATATTAGATAATAAGTTTAGTTGATTTTATTTATATATTTTTAATATATATAAGATTTACAAAACACTAGGATCAATTATTTTTTCCGAAAATTATAATGCAGTTGGACGTACAAAATATGATGCCTGAATTAAAATTTATCTTAAGCCTATGGATTTGGTCATAAATCTTTAATATTTTACAGAATGGCTAAAAATACCGGCCGCATTCGAAATTAATCGATCCAAAATTCCGAATTATATTTATTTGAACCAAAAACCCCCGCTTTTTCTGATTTTCAGAAAAAAATTATTGATTTTATATATCTATTATGTAATTGAGCATTAATTAAATCTTTTCTGATATAATAATAGAATTATTAAAAATCAAGAATATCTAACCATGTAATTATTTAAAGAATAAAAACTTTTGATAAATAAAAGTTACTTAAACCTAAGTAACAAAATTTTCCCAATCAATTTTTTTCTTACTCTTTTTATTTTTCTAAAAAAAAATTTAAATATTATTTAGTTAAATTTATCCATATCTACAAGATATTTGTGAAATTTTAAACATTTTTTACCTTTAAATGATTGAGGCGAGTAAAAATGGCATTTTCCAGATTTTTGAGGCTCTCTGTATCAAAAATATCTGCTATTTTTTATAAAAATGTTTAATTTCTCTGTAATTTTCAATTTTAAAATGCATATTTCCTGGAGTATTTTGAAAATATCATGAAATAAACGATTCTTTTGAGTCTATTTATCTAATATAAACCAAATGTGTTGAAATGCATATTTGATTTTTTTATGCTAAATCAAAAAAAAATTATTCGGATAAAGTGTAATTGGGATTAATATCATAATATTAGCTGGATTTTTAGAGGTTTGTTTGTTTTTGAAAGCTATATTATCAGATTTTCCCAAGTTATATTATTTTTTCTTCAATGCGAAACCGAACCTATAATAAATTATCTGCACTAGGCCCATAAAAATTTGATTCTTCATTTTCTTTGTTTGTTATTGATCTGATTTTTACCAAAATTATTTATGAACTAGTCAAGTTTTCTGGAAATTGATCATTTTTTTGTAATGAATTCAGCCAATATTTAAAATATTTATTAAAACTAGAAATTGGAAGAAACATATATCTTTTAAAATCAATTTAGTAAATCTGTGTACAGATTTTAAATTTTTACGAATTTTTTCGCATACATGAATAATTCAATGTGATCTTATACACCCAGGATCAAATTAATAAATATATGCTATATCAAATAAGCAGAGATAGATATTAAATTTTTGTGATAAAAAAATTGATGTATACTGTGAATTTGCTTTTTTATTTCATTTTACACACAATAGTAACTTTTCATTTCTATTTTGATTACCCTTGAATTCTTGTATAATAAATGAGACATTCATATTTGAAACACATAAACCTATTGTTAGATAAAATATATCTACGAGCTTATAATATTTATCAATAAGAACATATATATTTATTTATATAGTTTATTAGACTTTTAGAACCAAGGAAAATTCTAATATCCCTCAATAAAAAACTGTGATTATAGCATCTTTTAATTTCAATATATAAATTAAAATAAATAGTAAGTCGATTAATTAATGAGATAAAATAGAATAGCTGTAAATACTCGTTTCATCACTATTTATTTCATCTAGATGTGTTTTTTAGATATAATTCGGGGTATTTTTAAGTAATGATTCTGGATATATATATATATATATATATATATTCCAATATAAATACAAATTCTTTCTATTAATATCCATCACAAAATTTATTAGGAGAGATTGGTTTCACAATAAAGTTTCAAATGCTGTTCTAAAAAAAAGCCA
>LSSL01007448.1:0-33709 GCA_001953115.1 Smittium mucronatum | reverse complement strand
AATTTTGGCCAAAATAAAATTCTTTAACTATTTCTTCGACAATAGAATATCTTTCGGCATGTGGTTTTTGATCTATAACATCAAATATAACCTTTAAATCTTGAAATAAATTTCTTAAATTTTGAATTTTACATTATAATAAATATCATTATATTTTTTAAAAAAAATTTCTTCTAAATATTTATATTATATATAAAAGATAAAAGTTTTCAAAAATTCCTAGAGTTTAATTTTAGTTAATAATTATTTATATTCTCAGATTGAGATAAATTTGCCTAATTTGTATTTAGAACAATTATTTTTCGCTAATAATAATATTTTAACGAATAAAAAATGATTTATTGTAAATCTAATTTTTTTCTAAAATGAAATAAAAGAATTTTAATAGTAAAAAGTCTTGTATACTAAATAATAACCCATATATGCATTTTTATTTTTATTTGATCTAAAATCTGTAATCATAAATACACTTCAATTAGAAAATAACTTATTAATTATTTTTTTTAGTTATTAACAGCTTATTTATTTTACAATGTTTATTTCAAAGAAAATTTCAATTTTTCTAATCTATTTTTTAACTCTAGAATGTAAATTTTTTGAAAAAAGATCAAATATAAGAATAATTCGTTTTTATTTCAAAATCTTAAATATATATCCAAGTGAGGATATTTTCTATCTAGAAGCTTTCAAATAGATTATTTAAACCCCCCTCCATCGTCTTCCATTTTATTAATTAAGTTTATTTTAAATTTTAGGTATCTGTATAATTTACTCAAATTCATATTATACATAGTTAATTTTTTCATATAACGATAATATGTGGAGGGGTTCAAAAAAAAGAATAAAATTTAATTTTTAGATATAATAAAAAATCCAAATAGAATATTTAGCTACTCAATTAATTAAATTGAAATATTAATCGATATATAAATGATCATATTTGAAAAAAAATCAAATTTTAAATTTTAATCATTGTTCAATTTTTAAAAAGATATTTTTAAATTAATTTCAAACAAATATAATGACAATATTAAGATATATGTTCTTAAAACCCGTTTTTTTTTTCTATTGGTTTTCAAAAAAATTAATTGGATTATTTTATTTAAAGATTCTGAACTCGAAATTTATTTCCGATTTTTATATGATACTCATTAGTTATTTTAAAAAAAATCTAATATTAGTAAAATATTAATAAGTTAAATGAAATTCAATATACCTACTATTGCAAATTGAGAATTAAAACATTTATATTTGCTAATAAGAATTCGTGATTACAAAAGACTAACAAATGGTACACAATTATTCTTTAAAAAATTATGAAAAATTATGATACGAGACTCTTTTTTAATTTTATGTATATTACCCTTTGATTCAGTATATAAATTTAAATGATATAATTTGATAATTCTGTAGAGAAGGATGTAATTATGAAAATTAGATATCAAATTTTAAAAAAAATCGTGTGAGGTCCTTTGAATAAGAAAAAAGTATCTCACTATCTTACTGGATCCTATAAATAATCCAAAGATTTTTATTAAGCTCTTTTTTTACTTTTTTTTGCTTAATAAATCCTGAAAGGAGAAAATATAGAGCCTTATTATACTTAAAAAGTAAACGATTATTGCAAAAAATTTATATAACTATATAATTTTCAAAAAAAAAAAAAAGCTGCTTATTGAATAAATTTGTTTTAGATAATAAGCACTCATCAAATTTTTTTTTTATTGCAAATCACTTTAAAGGAACCAAATCTTTTAAAAAACGATACCAAAGTACTTGTTCTATACCTTAAAATGTTAAATACCCTTTTTTTTAAAAAAAATTCATTATAATCGATTTTTTTTTAATATCATCTATATTTTTGAAATTCATGTAGTCATTTTAATCTTCGGAGACTCTACAGGCTCTTTAAATGCATTTCTTTGTTAAAAGAATTATCAAATTCGGATTTTTTAATGTCTTGGATTCCAGCTCTTGGAAAATAATTATATTTTTCTATATCTTTACTGTAAAAAATTCTAAAATTCTAATAGTAGTTATACGATATTTAAGTCTATTTTTTATTATATTTTAGACATAAATATGAATAAAAATCAATAATTAAATTGTTGATTTTTATGGAGACTAATTTTTTTAGGGCCACATTTGGAAGGTCTTTCTTTTTTTTATTTGTGGAATAAAGTGATATTTTTACATAGGTTATGTTAGTTTTTATAAAAAAAGAATAATCCCGCAGGTATTCATTTAATTTTTTTGATAATCCAAAACATGATCAATGTACACCCATGTAGCTATATATGTATCTTTCTGCAAATATGAATGAAAATTCATGAAAATAAAAAAAATAAAAACCAAATTTTTATTTGAAGTCATTAAATTCTATCTCTAATAATATTTGTTTTGGAGACTGAATTGTGGCTATTATTATCCAAATAAATATCCTATAAAGAATATTGTGTCAACTAACTGAATACTATTTTTTATGCCTGATTGAAGGAAATTTCAATGCAGGAAAATTTCTTCAAATTAGGGAAATGTAATTCTTTAGAACTATTGAGTATCTTTTTAAATAATTATATAGATTCTATAATGATAATTTTATTACAGTCTGTTTATTTACTCTTGACAGCTATTTTAAACCGTAATAGATTTTTTTGTCTAAAGAGGTATATATTCGAAGGTTTTCTAAAAAAAATTGGACGCTTTATAAATCAAAAATAATCAATTTTTTTCAAATTTGCACCATATTTGAAATATTTACCTACTTTTTCATGATTTTTTTTTATTACATTAATAACTTCTGTGTAAAGTTTTTTTCAATTTTATGGATAAAATATTTAATATCTATTTTGTAAATATCTCCAAAATAATTAAATATATATGATATTTTTTTAGATTCGTGATTCCAGAAATTTTATCTGGTAATTATTTTCTGAAACATTTATTTACCTTTTTTTTATTGCTTATGTTGATTCTACAACCAATGTCTTTATATCCCATTTCAAACTGATAATTTAATGCTTTCTGTTGATAGCTTTGAAAAAATACAAATATGATTGATTATCATCCTTTTTTGTTGTGCCAATATCAAGTGGGATGAATTTGCGAGAAATTTGATGAAGCCTGAAATTACCGGGATAATTACATTGAATAGATCTAAAAGTCGAATCAATGTACAACTCGGTAGAAAAATTAAATTATTCGATAAGCTTTCTTGTATTCAGGTTGTATTCCTTAATATATTAAAGTTTGAAGAGTAGAGTGCATATTCGACTCATTTGAATTCATATTAAATGCCATATTTTTGATTTTTTGCTCAAGATTCTCTGTAGATACGAATATTTTTTTTTGCTCTTGATTTTTAATCGCGGTATAAATATTCTTAAGGTCTAAGGTGTCTCCATTTGATTCCAAAGTTTTCTATATGGTTTTATGCTTTACGCCAAGGAATGCAATTTCAAAACTTAATCTTTTTTGAACATTTTTTTCAAAGTGGTGTTCAGATATATACTCTTCTATGTACTCCAAAAAAAATCCCAGTAACTAGATAGTCGCCAGTATAGACAGTTATTTTTCGATTAATGTATTTTTAAACCGATTATTTTCTAACTCCGAGGTTTTTTGTATAGTATACCCTCCATTTATATACACCCTTCTTAAAAGGGTATGATGATATTAACCACTACTTCAACTAGTAGGGAATATTGAAAATATTATAAAAATTAAATATAGAAAACTGGGGAAGCATTATATCTCCCTATCTATTATAACCCATAGACATAGCTTTGATTGTTGCTTATATCTGTATGATTTCACGATAATCAAGAATATTTCTTTTACTCTAAATCAAAATAATTAAATAAAAGGGGGGGGGTGGTATATTTTACGTAGGGATAATATTATGGGATGGCTTTGTTTACTCAAATAATGGAACTATATAAAGCGAAGCCAACACACCATGGATCCAGATTTTTTTTTTTTAAACAAATATATAATTAAAAAACATGAGAAACTATCAAAAAAAGTGGCTTGAATTTTAAGCAGAAACATCCTCGATTTTGTATTGGATTTAATGTATTTGTCTTGGAATTTTGTAAAAGATCATGGATTCGCGTTAAATGGCTTGGGAATTAATATAAAAGTTCGGAAATTAATAAAAAAAAGCTTATGATTAATTATTAAACCCCCTTCTCAATTAACTATTTTTGTGTTCTTTTTTTTTTTTTTTTTTTAAAGGGAATTTATTTATAATATTTAAATACTAGAAAAAAACTAAAATAAAAATACAATAAAAGGAAAAAAATAATCAAATTTCATCCCACTCCCATCTGTCGCTCTAGCGGCTCCGTACCCACTGGGCATTGGTTCAAGGGGTAACTATTTTTGTGAAGGGCAAAATGGACATGATAAACTTTGGCTGAGCTTCAACCAATAACTTGCGGATGGTAGGCATATTAGCGCTTGTTGGATATATTATACTTTTATTCATGTTCTTTGTGAGTTAAATGTATATAGTTTTGCGAGATATGATTCTATGAATCCTTTCTCTTTCCTCTTTATAGATCATTAACAATAAAGATTGATCACTTACAATATATTCAGTTATTTAGTATTGTTCAGATATAGCTGTTGGTAAAAACTACTAGACAACAGCAAGCAACGCCCTTTTTGGCGGCTATCACACCATCATTCAGTGCTCAAAAGCAAAGATATTCAAATAACAACATTTGAATATTTTTATTTAATCTGATGATTAATATTTATTTATTTTTGTATCACGGAATTTTATTGTATCTGATGATTACTAGATTTTTTTTTAAATTGATAGTTAACATCTTAAATTGGATACTTGTTTTTTATTTAATAAAATGCCAAAGATGAAAATAACACCATTCATGGTACTGGGCGCCTATAATAATCAAAGACTAAAATTGCGTGGTCACTTGATGGTTTTTTAATTAGGCTAAATTAAGCCTAAAAGATGCTCTGTTGAGATTTAATAAATATAAAACTTACCCCTAGATACTAAATTCGTCCGATTTTATAATACCATTTTTCCACACCATGAACCCATTTATTCAATAGGCGACTAAATAGGGGGGTGGTAGTTAATCATACAGAGATTCTATAAGAGGGTGACACTCTACATAAATCTATTTTTTATTTCCTGTTTCGGACTTGTTAGATTCAAACAAAAACGGTCTTTTCTGGGTAATGGATCAATAAAAACATAGTTAGTTATTAATTTTGAGCAATTTGTCATTACATTGAACCAATATACTGTACCACGACAGACTGCCAATGAAAATATTAGAAACAAGCGTCTTGCTAACCAAATAATCTCTCATATTCTAAATTAAACTTCTTTCAGAAAATAAAAGATGGTTGACATATATCCCTTCCGTCTCTTAAATTTCTCCAACGACCCTGGAGAATGGCTATTTTTAAACTACTCAAACTCATTCCAGATTCAATATGGTCGCAGTTTCCTCACGACGCTGACTGAATTATAGTTAACTTTACTGCCAATGGATTTGTCCTTTTATGTTTACAAAGATGAAACTGTATTTTATTGGTCATATTGCCTTAATTCGATTATTAGACCTTCCAAGACAGTGGCGAATTGGATAATGTAAAGTCTACTTTATAAAAAGGTTGATAAGTGATTCTATATATTCTCAAAGGGTCAACTAATCACAAAACAATGTAGAGTCTAATGTTTATAGAGATAGATTAATGCAAATGGTCGCCCACTTATCTAATTCTTCCCACTTCCTACTTCCTCCTTGATTCCGGAGGATACTAATGTTTTAACTCATAAATATTATTGATAACATCCTCTTCGTCATGCTCCCAAATAATGATTTCGACGTTTTAAAAGTGCCATTAAAGTATCAGGATCCTACTGCTGATAATACCCCAGAGCCCTCTGATTCAACTAAATCTGTTGATCCGGGCACTTCAATTCACCAATATGTCCAAAACATGAATCCTTCTACTTCTGATTCTTTCAGCAATTCCGTCCCAATCCCTGATGTCTTTGGAATATTAAACCCCCTTAAAAATGATACTCTAGGGATTAGTAACTCTTTAGAATCTTTAAATTCTATAACCTATGATGATGTCGAGAACGTCGCTGAAGATCTTGATCTAAATTTAAACCTGAATTCTGTGGGTTAGTTCACTTTTTTAAAAAAATTAGGTCTTTCAGTTATTATTTCTTTTCTTTCTTTCTTTCTTTGTTTTATTTTTCATCAAGATTCTTTTTTATATAATTTTTTTACTTTCATTTTCCTAGAATTTCTCCTTGATTCTTCTGAAATTTCTGATGTAGCTAAAAAAATAAATAGAGCGATAGATATTAGAGACAAATATATGAACTTATCGCTTCAGATTGAGCGAGATAATCCCAAAAATTCTGCTTCTTGGCTTATTTACCCACCTCCTCCCCCTCCATCATGGAAGAAAAATATAAATAACCTCGATTTCGAAGATAAAGATTTCGACATTAATGATTTGCCTGTTCCAAAATCTTCCGACATGACTTTTAATTTAGGTTCTGATGGTGTTTATTCTGTCAAATATGGCGAAACCAATAAAAAAAGCGATCAAATTTTTTCTAAATTTATTCCCGCTTCCGAATTCTTTAACGATTTCGACTTCATACTTAGTTTAGTTCACGATGGTCCCACCAAGACTTGGACTTACAAGCGTCTCAAATATTTAGAGGTTAGGTGGCAGATGTACTTACAATTATATGAGCTACAAGAAAGACTTGAATGTAAAAACGTTCCTCATAGGGATTTTTATAACGTTCGTAAGGTCGACACTCATGTTCATTTAGCAAGCTGTATGAACCAAAAACATCTTTTGCGTTTCATAAAATTCAAAATTAAAACTGAACCCGACCAACACGTAATCATAAGGGATGGTCAATCTCTGTCTTTGAAGCAGGTTTTCCAGTCTTTGAATCTAACTGCCTATGAAATCAGTATTGATACTTTGGACATGCATGCCCACAAAGACACTTTCCATAGATTTGATAAATTCAACTTAAAATATAACCCAATAGGCGAATCCAGGCTCAGGACCATCTTCTTAAAAACTGATAATTATATCCATGGCAAATACTTTTCCGAACTTGTCAAACAGGTATTTGATGATCTAGAATCCAGTAAATACCAAATGGCTGAGTATAGAGTTTCCATTTATGGACAATCTATAGATGAGTGGGATAAATTGGCTAAATGGGTCATCAACAACAAAGTAGTATCGCACAATGTCAGGTGGTTGATTCAAGTCCCTAGGCTTTATTCCAATTATAAATCTCTGGGAACCATATCCAGTTTTCAGGATATTATTTACAACATTTTTAATCCCTTATTTGAAGTTACTAAGAATCCAAGCAAGTATCCTGAATTACACGCATTCCTTCAACGCGTTGTCGGTTTTGATTCTGTCGATGATGAATCTAAAATAGGCAAAAAATTCCAGGAGCTTCCCACCCCTAATAATTGGACTAATCAATTCAACCCCCCTTATAGTTATTATTGTTACTATATGTATGCAAATATTACAACCCTTAATCAGTTTAGAAAGCATTTGGGCTACAATACCTTTGTTTTCAGACCCCATGCCGGAGAAGCCGGTGAAATTGATAATTTAGTTTCTGCATTTTTGACATCATTTGGTATTTCTCATGGGATCTTATTAAGGAAGGCCCCTGTTCTGCAATACATGTTCTACATCAAACAAATTGGTATTGCAATGTCCCCATTATCTAACAATGCGCTCTTCCTCTCTTATGAAAGAAACCCTTTGAAATCCTATTTTTATCAAGGCCTCAATGTTTCTTTATCTACAGATGATCCTCTTCAGTTTCATTACACAAAGGAACCCTTAATTGAAGAGTATTCTGTCGCTTCTCAGGTTTACAGGTTCTCAAACGTGGATATGTGTGAGCTAGCTCTCAACTCCGTCATACAGAGTGGGTTTGAAAAAAGATTGAAGTCCCATTGGATAGGCCATGATTATTTAAGACATGGCACCTACGATGTAAACAAAACTAATGTCCCATCAATGAGACTCAATTACAGGAAGTCAACTCTTCAACAAGAAAAAAGATTACTAAACTCTTTGCCGCTGCTAAAAGATGGCGGAAAAGCTTGATGCTTCTTACAATCCCTATGTTTTGGGATTTATAATAGATAATGGTGATAACAAATTTTACTAATATCTTATATTATATTGATGCGGTTGTCTTCGTTATGTGAAAAACCATCCGTCTCTTCATCTAAATTTATATTCTTTTATTTAAGAAGAATTAACCTATAAATTTTTTTCTCCTCTCTTGAAAATTGCTGGTAGGGCGAACGGGGAAGCTCTTTAATCTTTTTTTAGTATTATTAACTATTTTTATTTAATAATGTGCACATGAGAATGTTCTAATGATTATTTTGAATATAATTAAAAAATGCTAGTAAATACTGCAGTCGAAATAATATTTCATACGATTCCATTGTAACAATCAATGGTATAATTTTGACGGAAAAATGGATAAATCCCAAAAAAAAATGAGGTTAATTGATTTTTGTATATCGAGTTTTGTATTTGGGTCCACTATAACGTATTTGAGCTCACGGGGAATTTTTTTTTCGGAACCAAACCCCAATTTTTATTTTTGTAATATCTACCTTATTTTTTTTCCTTAAAGATTCAGATATTATTCAACTGAGGCGAGTTTTAGCAGTTTCAGGACTATTTATATATTATCAATTGACATACAGGAAATTTCGTACACCTTTCGATCAATAAATAAAAACTATTTAGATTTATTTTACTTTTATTTTATCGCGGAATTTTATTGCAAAATAACACTAATAAAAACTATCCTAAAAAATATCAAAAAAAAAAGACATTAAGAAAATACTATTATGCTAAATATAATAAGCTCCTACACCGGGCATCCGGCTGCATACCTACGGGAAAAGGGAACAATTTACCAGCCGAAAGACCCCTACTGTAATTGTTGGAAAAAATTAAGGTTAAACTTTTTTCACGCATAGTTTTTAAAAATTGAAAAATTTCATTAGTCAACATATCTTGATTATGTAAAATGGTAGCAGGAAAAAGTATTAGAAATATTAGTAAGTAAAAATTCATGGCACCATAAAAAATCTTAGTGGAAAAAAATAACAGAATTTTTTATTATACTATAAACATGCATGGATATTTATATATGTATTTATTGAAAATAAACAAAAATTGGGTTTACAGATCTACATAAAAACCCGGAAAGAGAAGATGATATCAATGGAGGAACAAAAATAATATTTATCGATGGGAATGAATTAATTCTTAAACCTTTTTAAATAAAAAATAGAAATAATTCAGACACATAACCGAAGTATTTTTATTAAAAATTTTATGTTTTAAACTATCTAAATCAAACTTTCCTTCCTTTAAATTTAACGATACTATCGATTTCATTATATTTTTTTTAATTAAACCAAAAGGATTTAATGGTTTGTTTCCACAATGATGAAAAAATATATTAAACCTTGAAAATCTCGTAAGTTCTAGAAAATTAGTAATAATCCATTCTTTACCACTCATTTTTGTTCTAATTTTGGGAAATTTTCACAAAAAATCATAAACACGTTTTATCGAACAGTTTTTTTGATTTCGTTCATTCATTCGCCGGTCTTAAAAATGAATTTTATTTATTAGTCTATTTCGAGATCCAGGAATATTCTAAAGCTCTTTTTTTGCTAGCTGTCGTTTTCGATTTGACGAAAAACTATATCTATCCATTTAGTAACAATTATAGTAAATTGGATGTTTTAAATATAGAATATTAATAACTATAATTTAATCAATTATCCATATAGTTTAAGAGCTTGATATATCTATTTGATAAAATATTTGTGAAAAGAAGAAAAAATCTTGTATAGAATTTTTTTGGGGATTTATTATAGCCTAAACTAAGCTTTTTCCAAAAGAAAAAAATAGTTAGTGTTTTTTCTTCAAAACTTTTTCGGGGGATTTTTCTAAAAATTTTGGACAAAAATGAAGGTTAAAAACAGATTTTGTATATAATTTGCAAAATTTGGTGATTTTTTCGGATTTTTACAACCTATTAACGCCAACCAAATCAAAAGTATCCTAGTAGAATTTCAATTAATTTTTTGAAACTTCAAAACGAAATTCCCCTAAAAAATATATATAAGATTTAGAAATAAATATACCGCCTGCGAAGTTGCTATAAATAAGACTCAGACCGAAGATTTATTTTTTTATTTTTTCTTCACGTCTATAATAACCAAACAAATGACAATATTTGTATTAATTGTTTTTTTAAAACATCAAATATACAATGGTACTAATTTAAAAATTTTTATATGAACCAAATCCTTAATAAATTAAAATTCTAGTAATTTTTTCAATGATAATAATAAATTTAAATACAAAATCCATGGAAATCCTAAAAATTACATTAAGTATTTGAAAAAATCATTGAATTTCCCTAGAAAAAAAAAGAATGTCGAAATTCGGATTTTATTCAAATTTTTAATTAATTTAACAAAAAAAAAAGTTTTTTGAACTAAAAAAAGCTGATATTTATCTTAAAAAAATCAAAGAATTTTTTACGATTGAAAATTGAAACTATTTCCATAAATTATAATTACATTGCGGGGCCTGAAACTGAAATTAGTTTACTAGACATTCCAAATATTTTCTAAAATTATTAACCCTTAATAAATCATATCGATTAAAATTATACCTATAAAAATTAACTGATTTTTTTTTAATAATTAAATTGCACTAATTTTTTTTTTGATAATATTTTTTATGACTGAAAGTAATCCGGTATTTGAGTCTTTCGAATAATTATATAAAACTCTAGCTAATTTTACACGTGTTGTAGAAAAAAATAAAATAAGAGTATAATTCTAAATATTTAGGGGAAATTAGAAGTTTAAAAAGATATTAATCGTGTTTCAGCTTATAATTATTTGACTAATATTTTTTACTTACGAGTTTCAATTAAAAAATTGAACTTAGATACCCATTCTCTACTAATTTTTTTAATTATAAAAATGGAAATATTTACAAATTTGATAGAAAAGCTGTTTTTTTTTTCAGAATTTTATTCTATTAATTTTTAATATGATTTCTCGGAATTTTACAATATTTATAATAATTAACCTAAAAAATTCTATAATTATAATGATAAATTTTGTGTTAGGTATATTGAATTAATACTATAACTTATAAAATCTATCTAGAAAAAAAAATCTATATAGCCCTGTTTTAAATATACTTATTAATAGATCTTAATAATTTTTTAATCGAAAAATTAATTATTAAAATGGCTTTAAAAGAAATTATATTAATAATGTGAAAAAAATGGCGATTTTTTAAGTAAAATATAATTTAATTTAATTTGTAAATTTTCGGTAAATAATAATAGTAATACTTCGGATTTAATTTCTAATAAGTCCCTATGAGGATATTTTAACATATCACTAATCTATATAACTATATGTATGTCGTTTTAGATATGCAAATCAATAAATTTGGATGCCGATTTTGATTGAAATTTTTATGATTATGATTATTTTAATAAAAAATATAACTCTTTATTCGAATCCCATACTAAAAATATATATTTAACGTATATTGAATTATTAAAGAAAGAAACCCATTTTCCGAGCAAAAGACCTACTTGTTAAATAATCATCTTTTTTTTATTATTTATTTTGAAATTACCAGTCAGGTTTTGGATGATTTTTAATAAAATAGAAATTATTAAAAATAGGTTCACTTTTCATTTTTTTTTCTAAATAGTTCTAAACGTGCAAGTTTTAACTAATATTAACTGCAAAAACAAAAAATCATTTGTGTAACATAAGAGATGATTTGAGAGCATAATATGGAGCTATTTTTCCCATTTAATTTACATTTATTTATAGTTATAATATGTTCTGTAATACTCTTCATAAAATGAGGTTAAACGTGCAGATTTTAATTTAAAACTTCTTTAGTAAGAATAGATTATTTTTTTTCTTAAAAAAAAAACTTATGAAATTTATCAATTTATTTAAAATTAAGACCAAAAATAAGTGAGAAATAATAACATTCTATCGAGTGTAAATTCAAAAATCAGTTTAACGTCTATATCTCTTCCCCAAAATATGGATTAAGCATCGTCTCTAAATAAATAATATATCAATTTTCGTATGCATTTTCTTATTTTTTAGATGACTAAGAAAGATAAATTGATCATTTAATTTCATTATCATTAAAATATCTTGGTGTTATTGAGATTCATATTAGATGAAATAAATAATTATATTGAAATATTATATAATATTATCAGTAGAATTTTAAAAGGATTAAAATTTGGTTATTTTAATTTTAATCCGCATTATTTAACACAATACTATTTCCTTATTTTTCCATTTTAAAATAATATGACTGATATTTTTAGATTAAGATGCATCTAAATTAGTAATAATGTCTCTTTTAAAAACTAAAAATTTTAATAGGGCCTGATATATTAATAAATAACTGTATTTTATAACTTATTTAAATTCAAATAAATATTTGGTGTGGTTTTTAGAGGTTTTTATTCTATAAAAAAAATTATTTGGCTGGATTTTTGGAATAAAAGAAGTATTTATTAACTATTAAGTAGTCTAAAATATATAGGGAATGAGTTTAATTATTCCTATCTCTTAGCTTTCACATTTTTTGGAACTATGTTTCTTGAAAGTAAATTTTATTTTATTTAGAATTTATTTATTTATACCGTTGTCCCAATATAAAAAAATTTACAATTTATGCGATATAAAATTTAAAGAGGAATTTAATCCAGAAGAAATGCTAAATATCTTCCATATATATAAAAATATTTCCTGAATATAGATATCGAATAAAATTGACCTGAATGTTTTTTTTAGTGATAATTTATTTATAACTTTTAAATGCTAGAAAAAGCTATGGTAAAAATACAATGAATTGAATAAAGATAATGAATTAATACGAATATAAAAATTTCATACAACTCTAATCTGTCGATCTAGCGGCTCATTGACTACTGGGCATTAGTTCAAGGGGATCTGACAGCTTTATATTATTTTTCATACCTATAAATTTAACCGAATACTCATAAAAATATTAATTAAATCTGAGAATCACACTTTTGAACACCAAATATGCAACTTAATTTATAAACCATCTTTTAACCCGTTTTTTTAGCTACAATAGACACCAGATTCGCTGAATGTGAAGAAAATGTGAGAATTCGTTCATATTAGTTTTAAGAAAGCAATTTGAGCAAAATTATTTTTAAATAAAGGTATAATTTTATTTAATCCCCTAGGAGTGTATTATTTGTACCTGAAATATGTATGCAATTTATTAACAACATAGCATGTCTAATTTGATGAATTTTACTTTTAAAAGGTAAATATAGGTTTGAAACTCTTTTTTCAAAATATTTAATTTATATAAATATAGAAAGTGTGTATCCAGTCATTTTATGTGTGATTAATTGATTATTACTTCTAAAATTCCCATTTGGCTTTTTATCAAGGTGGTTAAGTGTTTGTTATTAATTTTGAATTCATAACTCAGAGCATTTGTGCCGCTGAAGTATAGATAAAATAAAATCCAAAGTCACAATAAAATTTTAAAAAATATAAATCCAATATTTATTTTAAATGTTGTGTAGCCAAATTTAGTTCCGAATACAAAAAATGAATAAAAACGAATCTACAAATAATTTCCAAAATTTAGATTTATTTCCAGCTATTAGATTTTTTTTTTATTCTGAAAGGATTAATTCCAATTTATTGTTATAAGACATTATTTTAATCAATCTATTATATCAATTTCAGGTGAAAAATACGGAAAAAAAACCATATTTCTCTCTTAATAAGCCAAAATTGTTATTTGGTTTAAATATTTTTGTTTGAAAAAGCCCAAATAAAACGTATTTATTTGTATATTCCAGGGTTTAAACATATAATTTACCTAATCCCTCAATTATAAAGTATCATTGATCGTAAAGGTCAAAATTTTCTTTCCCAACTTTTAGATTCTCTATTTATAAAATTTCAAAAAAAAATCATGATTCTTTAAGAATTTTAAGACTCCAAATCGACCCGAATAATTTAAAACGTTTAAATGTGATTCTGATTCAATTGAATCTTTATACCAATAAAATGGAAGCTTTATTTAATATTAAGGCGCTTTTTGTCAATATTTAGACATTTTTTCTCTATAAAATGATAATTTTTGCCGATTAAAATGCATAATTTATCAATATGAATATATTATTTATTAAATTATTATAAATTACTATAAAAAAACTGCAGAAATTAACTCCAAATAATTAAGCGAAATTTCCTAATGAAAACTCAATGTTTTTAAAAGCTATTTCTACTATTTCTACTATTTCTACTATTTCCACTATTTCTGGGAAATTTTTATTTTAAAAAAATTATTATTACTTCGAATTTACTGAATAGGTAATTATGGGAATAATAATAAAATATTGATACTGGAATTATTCTGATACTAAAAAATTTTCAATTAGATTTATGAATTTATAAAAAAAATCCAAGTATTTATAACATTTTCGAAATACGGTTAAATATTTAATAATATCAAATATTTTTAACTACGAATATTAAATATGCATCTGTTTAAAAACATTTATTTCCACCAATTTTTTCAAAATGAAAATTTTATTTGACAATTCGTTTAAATTTTCTATAAAATAGTATACGAGTATTCATAAATAAATTATAGATTTTTGAATACTTTCAAAATAATTTTGCATAAAATTAACGCGGAAAGTGCCTCATATATTGAAGATAATTGAAGTTAATAGATTGTAAAATATTTTACATGGTTTCTAGAAGAGGGAATGATCTTTCTTGATATAATTTTTTATTTGTGTTATGATATTAGATATCTATAATATTCATATTTACTAACATAGAAAATAAATCATCTTTTTAAAAAAAGTCAAATATCTATTTTTAAAAAGGCCTATTGATGATATAATAAAAATTTATTATATTAATAAATATGGACTACAGATAAACAACTTTTTTTATTTTTCTCCGGTGACAGCTTTAGTTTCTTTTAAATTAGCTGAATATCATACGTAGTATCTGATTAAATGAAATTTTATTATAGTTTACTGAGAAATTTACAATTTTTTGGTTGGATAGTCCAAAAATTTCACCTATGAACTATTCTCCGCTATTAATCTTTATAAAGTTATTTCTCTTAGAATAGTTTTTCACAAATATCGATTCTGTGTATCTATATACTCTATTAAATTCTTTTTAGTTCAATTTATGACACATCATATCCAAAAAATTCTCAGAAAAAAAACTATCGATATTTGTCATGATGATTTAAAGGGAATTATTTAATTTTTATACAAAGATATTTTTTTTATAAATATTTTATAGGCTTGATCATCTTTATGAGTGATGTTTTTATTTTTTTTAGCACAATTTTTATATCGATCAAATATTTTTTATATTTTTTATTGCCTCTTACAATAATAACTAATATAAATATAATTCTCCGAAAAGTTTCGTATTTTTTCTATAATAGCTTGAGTTATTTATTAAACCTTAATTTTTTATAAGGGATTAATTGAATATCTTGTCTTAAAATAAAAAATCTTTAAAAAAATATCCTAATGTTTTATTAATATAAAATCAAACAAGGAGAGGGGTCTTATTAACTGAATATGAACCCAAAAAAAATCAGATAATAAAAAAAATAGGTGTAGAAGTGGGAAAATCTCTAAAATATACCCTTAATTTCTAAATCATTCTAAATATATCGAGATATCCAATATATCTAAACCACTTCTAATTTATAATAATTGATTGGGAGGTTTTAAGAAGGGATTATTAGGAAAAACAAACTGTTTTTTTAGTTTTAGTTTTTCCATCTCTTTAGAAGTCTAAAATAAAATCCACTTATTATTTAAATATTAAAATTCAACGACGATAAAGATGTCCAGAGCTCATGATAAATAAACTTATTTTATATTCAATTTTGATATCTTTTTTGTCAAAAAAAATTCTTTTATTGAGATTTTGGAACATATAGCCAACTATTTTCTCTGATAAAATTTATATATCTGATTAATCACTACCGAAATAACAATAATATTCATTAAAAAGATTAGACGTAAAAAAAAGAATCCATTTATTAACAAATGAAAATATTCGGGATTTTTTTTTGTTTTTCGAATTATGATTTTCTCTGTTTTAATTAAATATATGAATTAAAAAAAAAAAAAAGCTTTAATTAAAAAATAATTAACCCTAAATTTTTTTTCATATAGATGAAATTTTAGCTTTCATAAAAATAATCTCTTTTGAGAATTTATAATATAAGATCATAAACTCAGATTTACAACGCCTTTTCATTTAAAATTGCTTTATGAATCTAAGGCGAATGTTATGTACATATATGAAAATATTCCAATTTAAAAAAAACTTTCAAATAAACCTATATTTTATAGTAAAGAAAATTATATAAAAGTTATTTAATCCTACTGGGATCCGACTTGCAGTAATAGTTCTAAATATACAGATATTAGGGATTGGAAGTCATTAAATATAATTTAAATTTTAAAATGATATGGGTAAATAATTTCTTATAATCAAAAGTATGTCGAAAGAAAATTTATTATAAATTAAATAAGTAAATTAAATTTTGTTGCCACGACTATTTGCATACTACCATTTCGTCTACTCTTTATTCCTATCATTTTACATGATTTATATTGTGTTGGCGAATGAAATGTGTGTATTTCTTATAATTATGCACCAAAAAATTTAAATCTTAATTCTCTCTATTTATTGATAAAAAAGTATACGAAATGTCCAGTATGTGAATTGGTAGTATACCAATAGTCCTGAACCTATATTTTATTACCTTTATAATAATCATTAAAAAATTAGTTGAATTATATTTTTAAAATATTTAACCGTATTTCGAAAATGTTATAAATACTTGGATTTTTTTTATAAATTCATAAATCTAATTGAAAATTTTTTAGTATCAGAATAATTCCAGTATCAATATTTTATTATTATTCCCATAATTACCTATTCAGTAAATTCGAAGTAATAATAATTTTTTTAAAATAAAAATTTCCCAGAAATAGTGGAAATAGTAGAAATAGTAGAAATAGTAGAAATAGTAGAAATAGCTTTTAAAAACATTGAGTTTTCATTAGGAAATTTCGCTTAATTATTTGGAGTTAATTTCTGCAGTTTTTTTATAGTAATTTATAATAATTTAATAAATAATATATTCATATTGATAAATTATGCATTTTAATCGGCAAAAGTTATCATTTTATAGAGAAAAAATGTCTAAATATTGAAAAAAAGCGCCTTAATATTAAATAAAGCTTCCATTTTATTGGTATAAAGCTTCAATTAATTTTTAAAACCTTATATGATAAATAAGAGAACTATCAACTTTTTTAATATTATCTGCTTTTATATCCCATATTCACCCAAATTATCATTTGATTAGTATGGAATTCTGCTATTTAGATACCCATATTATTCTTTTGTGAATTGGTTTAAATCGCCGAAAAATAAAAATAAACTAATAAGCTCAATATATCCACTTATTACTTCGTCTAATAATGAAAAAATCTCAGAAGAATGATTGACAGACTAAGATTGAGAGGATATATATATAGAAGTTTAATAGTGTTTGAGTTTCAATAATTTTATTTTTGTATCGTCCCTAATATAACATCGTCTATATCATACATATTTTCCATTTTTAATTAATTATTATTCACCCTATTTTGCATATTTTTATTATCCGAATAAACCTTGACCTATTACTAATAATTTATGTAAAAAAAATTGAACAAATTAACGCTAAAAAAAATATGAGCCATCCTTTCATCATTTGTATTTATCTTTAACCTTAAGAACTTTAATGATATTAATTAATAGTGACCGAATTTAATTTATTTTTATAAGTCAAAAAACAATAATTTTTTTCTTTTTATCTAATAAAATACGAAAAAAGAGCAATCAATATTTAAATTTCTCTTTTTTAAAATTTATTTATCACATGAAAATCTGAAAATCGTTTGTTTTGAAGTAATTTTTTCATTATTTTGAAAGTACTCCAGTAAAATATCTGAGTGCTTTCTGTTTATATACAGCCCTTTTAATGATCAATATAATAAGTTTAAAATAAGCTGATTATTCTTTTTATGAAACCAAAATAATTTTGTTTTTTTTAGTAAAAAGAAGGATAGATAAACTGATATATAAGAATTAAAACTATATTTTTTATTTTTTACGTTTTTATTCTCCGATTTTTGGAATATTACTAAATAAAAAATTATCTGTGGTTCATGTCCCTCTAAACCGACTTCTCTTGCTTCTACACAATTTATATAAATATTAAAGTTTTTTTGAGAGCCTCAGGCGTTATTATTAATTTTTTCGGGCGCTGTTAAACTGAAATACAAACAGGATCTTATGGGAATTATACAAGCAGCACTTATATGAAAGTTTTTTCATTTTTTCTTTTATTTCATCATTTCTTCGGTAAAATAAGCATCAATTTAGATTTGGAAATGATTTAGACCCAGCTAATAATATATTTATTTTGGCAAATATTCAAAAAAAAAACCAATTATTATGATTTTTTTATAGTTTTAAATTTTTGGTTGAAATTCTAGATCAGCTAGGGGTACGCCCATCAATTTAAAAAATAGGCTGGTATTTCTGCTTATGTCTCCTGAACATAAAATTGTATCATAAAGTATACTGAAATTCAGTTGGATTGATCAAATTAATTACTATTTTCATTACATCAAAAAAAAAAATTATAATTGGGTTTAAGTGGCTAAAACTTTATTGCTATATATTCGGGCTTATGTTAAGTAAAATAAAATTTTTATAAGGTATCATTATTTATCTTAAAAAATTTCTAATTTGATAATTTATTTCAAGAAAGACATCTAATAGTTTTCATAATACTTTTGTTAAATTAATCTAGACTAAAGAGCTATTTCGAATTTCCAAAATTAAAAATTAGAGATTTATGTTTCCCAATAGAATATTTTTCCTAAAAAATCAATCAATCCATCTTTTTATTTTTCTCTCTAAACTATTCAGGTATTTTATCAATTGATTAATATATATTCAATAGAAAATAAACATTATTTTATTTACATAAGTAAAAAAAAACCCTCTAGAGGTTTTATTTTGAAAAATATCTTTAAAAAAAATTCAATTGTTTTTTTGTGATTTTTAAATTATCCCTAAATAGTAAAAAATATAAATTATATTGAGATTGAGATTGAGATTGAGATTGAGATTGAGTAATTTCTGGAAAAATTTAATTACAAAATATTTTTAAGTTTCTTACTCCTATTTTTTTCAAAGATCCTTGTGACTTATTAGATCCTTTATTATTTAGGATTTTTTTTTTGAAAAATATACTAAGCTCCAGCTAAATAATGAATAGTATAAATATATTAAAAACCGAAAATTAAATCGGTATGATTAACCTCACAAATTTTTTTAGGGAAAAAAATCTCTTTCACTCCGGCGGAAAGATTGTGAATTTGACTTGTGTCAAAATTTGATAAATTTTTTTTTACAACTTTTACTATTCTCTGTCAATTTGGATAGACTTTAAATCAAAATTAAGCCGATTCCACAAATAACAAAGATAAAAATAATACATATTTTTCTTTTGTTTTTTATGATGTAATTTGAAAATTATATTTTTTAAAATATAATTCTTTATACCTAAACTTCAAAAAGTTTTTTCAATATTGTGAACAGAATTTGAAATTTAATATTATATTTTTTTACGGATTTTCCTATCTTTTTTTTTTTTTTGATGAAAAGAATGATTATTTCTTAACTAATATACAATCATGCTTTTATTGCCGCCCAAAAAATAATTCATGTTATAATTTTTTTTCCCGTATTAAAAATGGGAATGGAGTAATTCAAAAAAAAAAAAAAAAAATCATCCATGTTATATCCTACCATATAAATCATTTTTTTTAAAAAAAATTACTTTTACATAAATACTAAGTCTTTAAGTTTATTGCGAGAAATAAGTGCAAAATTGGAGCTAATTTAGTTTATATCATATAAATTTTTGAAACTTGCCAAAATTATTTGTATTAATAACTCAAATAAGGGAATAATTTATGCCTCTGTAAACGGATCAATTTTTTTCAATGCTTCTAGTAATTTTAGGATTTATTTTTTCTGTAAAACATGTATTTTTTTGTATTTTTAAAATACTTAATATATAATATATGTTTCATTTATCTTAATTTTGGGTACAATGGCTCCTGTATATTATTTAAACTCATGATATTCCAAGATAAATGATTTTAACGAAATTTTTATACTAAAAAATATACAAATTAAGAAATAAAAATAAAAATTTTAGAGAGATAAACATTTATGTAATAAAATGATGCTTTTAACTTTAAGTAAGTTTTTTTAAGCTATAAACTCATAATAGCACTAAAATTTTAAGCTTTGAACCTTTTTTAGAGAATAAAATTAGCAACTTGAATTGCTGTTTTATATAAGGAAAAAAATCGTTCGAGTATAATTTGAGGGATAAAAATGAGGATTAAAAAAATATCTCGCGTTTTTGAAGAAAAAAAAGCAGAATATATTCACGGGATATTGTATAAATTGGATTTTTATTTTCACTAAAACATAATATTATCTTAAAATGCAAGCTCTTTTTTCCATATCTTTTTTCTGGATTTGAAAAATAAAGTTTCAAAGATAAGATTGAACTTGGTTCAAATGGTATTAGATAGAAACGATATCAATAGACAGAATATGAAGATTAAGTGTTCAAAAAGCCTTAATAAATAAAAAGAAGATGGATTTTAGAGAAAATTTCAATATCGAGGAATTTTCGGGAAATTTAAAAAACCCCTCTAAATTCTATAACAACACCATTAAAAACGGTACCACTTTCTAAAAATCATTCGAAATTTAAAAAATCAAAATTAATTACTAAAATGTGAACAAATTTTTTTTAAAAATAGCTTTTCTAACTGATATGCGAAAAACTTAAGATTAAACTAGCATATATTTATTCCCAGCTAAAATTCATTTTAATAAAAATAAACTAAACAAAAAAAAACAAAAAAAAACAAAACAAAAAATTTTTACGGATAAATGCCTTCAGAATCCGCACTCAGAAATTTCCAACCTATTTTATACAGGATATTCTGTAGACTCAAACGATATAAAATTATTGGAAAATTAAAATAAATAAATAATAAACCTTTATTTTAAATTCAGAATTCAAATTTAATCCAAATTTAACTAGTAAAAAACGTAAGATTATTAATTTTTTATTTTATATATAATTTATAAATAATTATTTCGTAAGGCTACAATTGAAATGGCTAGATAAGATGAAAAAAATAATTAGAGATACATATCATTAAATCAGAGATTTTTTTACGAAGTGTGCTACAAAATTTAAAAATTAAAACCAAAGCTTTCCTATATTTTATATAGAAACGATAAATGGTTTTTTATCTTGAAATAATCATTAATTTAATATTAAATTATCGTGATGCTTTTAGAAAAAATTTATATTCATAAATGATATTTTGAATGAGTATTAGACTTAATAATCTCGAATTTTCAAGGGAAAGTTCAGTTTAAAAAGGAAAATATTAAAGTTTTTATAACAATCTTCGATAAAATAACTAAAAGTTATTGGGAAAGGAAAAAAAATAAATGGCGCTATATTTTCGAATAATCAAAAAAATTCAAATTTTATCAGGATACCCAATTCACAAAAACTAAATTAAATGAAATTGAATGTAATTTCAAAGCTATAAGAGAAATTTTTTTGAAAAAGACGAAAAATAATGAGTGGGTTTCAATCTATAATATTTCAGAAGTGTTTTTAGTTCCTCATGATTTGCATCTAATAACTAATTCAATTAATAAATATTATTTTAAATATTTTTGCTGACCGAAAAGTTTTTTTTAGATAACTATAAATTTATTTATAAAAAAGTGAGATATATAGATATTTTCATGTCTATTTCTCTTTCCAGAATTTTTTTAATCCGTAATAAAAAAAGTAATTTTTTCATTTTAGCTATTTTTTTAAAAGCGGTCAGGAAGAGGACCGATTTTTTTTTAAAAGACAGATTCAAAAAATCAAAATCAAAGTCAAAATTATAGGGCTCATAACCACCTATTAAAAAAAAAATCAACTATAGATTTTCAGGATATATATGCTTTCACACTTTATTAAATCAATTAATGCTAAATTTAATTATTAAAAAATACATCAAATATGATTATATAAATTTAAGTAGGTCTCTCTGTAAAATAACAAATTTCTGAGTTATTTTATATAATTTTATGCATATTTAAATAGACTGAAAACCGTTTTTAAATTAAATTTCTACAATTTAATATGATAAATATTTAATACTTAATCCCTACCATTTGAATTAAAACCAGATTTTGATTCAATTTATTAAAAAAATAATCTATGAATTTAAATAAGTTCCCGAGACTTTTTCATGAAAACTTCTTTACATTTTAAATAATAACATAAATATAAGTAGTATTTCTACATAGCATTATTTTAATGAATAGAGAGAAGGTTATGGCACTAAATTTACCATTTAATCAAATATTAGTTTATTTGATCTCAATATTAGTTTTATACAGAATTAAATTATTTAAAATAAAATTCCCATTAAAAAAAATAATGATTACAATGAAGTCCGAAACAATTTTTGAATAATTTTACAGACTGGAAATTCTTTTTTGGCTATATAGATATATTTATTATATATTAAATTCGATATATTCTTACTTTTAACTTATAGATTGAGTTAATTAGTTGGCCTATACACTCATTATTGACAATAAAAATAAAAAAAATGAATGTACCATTTAATTTTTGACTAAAATTTCATTTATTCTATTTATCGGAACAGTTATATATTCGTAATAATAGTACGCTTATTTTGAAGAAAAAGAGTTTTAATTATAAAAAAACGCCATTTGAAACGCAGGGTATTTTGAGAAATCATTTATTTTTTATGCGCGTTGATTAAAGAAAAAATCTTATCTTTTTACCATTATTTTTATCTATTCACAACGTAATTTTATTTTTTCAAGATTATTGTGAAAAACTTAATGTTATTATTAAAAGGTCCATGTCAACACTGTTAGTACTCATTCATATGAGAAATCTAATATATAAAAAATTTTAAATTTTAAAATAAATGTATTTTTTTTACATATTTTAATCAATTCTAAAAAATTAGAATTAAATATTGTATTTAAAAATCAAAAAACGTTTTACTTTTCAAATTGATTGAAAAAAATCAACTAATGTGCACATTGATAAATTTTAAATCAAGTTAAGTTTAAAAAAAGTTTTATCGTGCTAGAAAAAATGACCAAAATGTATTTTCAATTTAAATTTATGAAATTTGTTAGTTCCAGTCCTAAAGATTGAATCTTTAACTATATGAAGATAGATACAATAAATTTATTTATGCATTTTTTTGAAATAAAAACTAAAATAACTTAAAGATAAAAGAATTTTGACAAGCAATTAATGTATAAGATGATGTCAAATAACCTTTAATGCCCATATCTTTTAATAAATTCAAAAAATCCAGAAAGGTTTCAATGAAGTCTATCTGTCTTATGAGGATCGAAATTAACACAATCCTTGTGATATAACCTTACCTGAGAAATGAAAAAAAAATCTTTAAAAAAAATAAATTAACTAATATTATTATTATTCGATGTAAAATCGAAATTTTTTGATAATTTTTTTGAATTTATTTCATTAAAACTTACTCAGTATGCACCTAAATTGATTTTTTAAATTTAATTCGACACTTAAATTATTTATTGGGGTTTAAAAATGCAATCTGGTTGAAATTTACTATATTCTTTTTCTTTCGATGGAATTTGATTCGATTTTATTTGTTAAATTTTATATCATTTATTAGACGTTTTGCGGATTTTTTTGAGTAAAAAGCTCTAATCGCAAATTCAACTTCCTATAGATCCCAAGCTGGTAAAATATTCGAATTTGACGTAAAAAATAAAAGATTAGAAGCTCATATTTTGCAGAGTTGTAAGGTTGGAAGTTAACTGCTCTGATATTTGTTATTTTTCTTTTAATTTTGGATAAGTGTGGACAATGAGTAGGCGGTTATTTTTTTCTTGATACATCAAGTGCTAGTTGTCCGCTTTTAAAGGGTTATTCTATATTTATTTTTGAAAGGGCGCACTAATTAGTCAATTTTCAATCTTTTTATCAAGTTTTTTATAAAACTTAAATAGCTTCAAACTCAGAGTATTTGGAATTAATGTAAGTTTTTGAAAATTTTGGATCTTGATTTAATCAAAATTGTTGATAACTTTAGCAAGGAACCCATATTGAAGAATTTCATGCTTTTTTATTTAATACCCAGCTTTAAAAAAGCTTACCATCGAGGCGGATTAAAACTCTTTTACATTCAAAAACGTACAAATTTCATAAAGTTATTTACATGAATTTTGATCAGGATGTTTAAATGGCTTAAAGCCGATCAACATGATGTGTGCTTTATATTATATGAAAGCAGGTGACTCATGTTATTGATTAACAGTATGCTTATTCAGGTATTTCAATTCCAAATACCCACTTACATTCCACGAAGTTCCCAAGTTTTGCAATATGATTTTACAAATCCAAATTTTCTAATTAGAATAAATTAAAATCGAGAAAACATTATATAATAATGGCATAGACTAAAAAAAATAATGATTTGTGGTTTTTAGCTGCTTTTTCTTTTATTATTGGAAAAAAGAGTCAAGTGAAGCAAAAAAATATTGTGATTATGTAAAATTTTCAGCGTATCAAATAAGTAAAATATTTGGACGCATTGTTGGTATTGATCATGTATTTTTATTGGATTAATAAATGTATCTATATAGCCAGGTGATTGGTAGATACTTATCAATAATTGGTATTTGGGACAATTTTGGTCAAAGGAATTCATGTAAAAAAATATACAACTATGATAGGCTAGAAGAGAGATTAGAGATTGTGTTGAACAAAATAATAAAATGACTTAGTTTCTCATTTATAGTGAATTGTCTTTATGTTGAATCGTGGAAGTAATAAAAAATAAGGCTACATCCGCAATACAGGGGAGCGTGGGGTTTTTTCTACTTTAGACTATGCACCTTATAGATTTCGACTCAAGATCCTTAAGGAGGGTTCTCATGAGCTCAATTTCAATCCTTTTGCCCCTATCCATCTTTATTTTCATTCAAATTTTGCTACCTTCCAATGAACGCTTGTTTCGCTTAAATGATCCCACCATCATGTATCCACACACCCCAAATAATTCTCAGAGAGTTTCTTCGCTGTATCTATTCTTTTTGGCCTTCATACCCCCCATATGCATATTTCTTTTTACCTCTTTCAAGTTCCACGATTTCTCCGACTTCTTTAATTGTATTATAGGTATTCTATTCATTAATATTTAATGAGCTGATTCTTTGACTGATATACTATTTTACATTTTTTTTCTTTTGTAATTCCTCTTTATTTTTTGCTTTTAGCTTTCATATCAGCTCACTTGTACAATCTTGTTATTACTTCTTTCATTAAAAAAATTGCGGGACGACCTCGTCCTGATTTTATATCTCGTTGCATTCCAAAAACCGAAGTCTCTTTTACCAACTCAACCTACTTTGATCGTACTATTTGCTCCCAAAAGAACCTTTCTATTATATCTGAAGGGTTTAAAAGCTTTCCTTCAGGTCACTCATCAGGTTCGTTCTCTTTTTTTTTTACAGATTGGGAGTTTCTCTTGATATTAATTTTTTTTTAAATTTTTTCAGTTATATTTGCTGGAGGTGTTTTCACATCTTACTATCTATACCACAAAATCCCAGCTTCTACTCCAAATGCTGCATTGTTCAAGTACTCTCTTATCGTATTGCCCGTCTTAACTTCTTTGTACGTCAGTGTTTCCAGATACATTGACTATTGGCACCATTGGGACGATATTCTTGCTGGAATAATCATCGGTTCCTTCTGCTCATTTTTTTCCTACAAATTCTTGTTTAAAGATTTGGCAGAACTTGATTCCGATTCATATATACCTGCTAACCAACAATCTTACCAGCAAAATATTCCCGACAACGTAATTCTCCCTCTCAATTAAAAACATATATCTTTAAATACAATTTAATATCATGGATCATTTAACTGATTTATCATATCATTTTATTTTATTTTCGTGTGCTAGTATGAAAATTAAGTAATAAATAAAGTTGAATATTGAAACAATATCTAATAAACTGTTTTATAAATAAAAAAATTAAAAGTTTTCTACCCATAAATGAAAACACTTAACCCACAATTAGAATTTTAAGGTGTTATCTCTTCATTATTTTTATGGCTCTAAATTCTGAATTTTAAAAATGAATTATTTCTGTTAAATTAGTAATAAACTTTTAATAATAAATAAGGGCTAAAAAATACATCACTAAGTCCTAACCAACTATTCAAACAAAATAATTATAAATTTCATGATTTTTTAGTTTACCTTTAGTTGATAATTAACCAGTCTTCCCCTATCATCAAAAAATAAGTTTTAAAATTCATAATTAACTGCGTTCCTAGTTTATAAAGCTCCCTAAAATATCGGGTGCATAAATGAAAAACAAAAGATCTCTCCAAAGTATATAGCAAAATGGCGTTACATGCAAAAAACAATACTAAATATATCTAATAAATATCCTCCAGAGAACATACAATTTACCTCTCTCTATGTTTGTTTACCAATAAGATTAAATCTACAAGATAATTGCGAAAAATAGTACCATATTCAAATTATTTGGTTGTATAGTTAAATTATTAACAAAGATAAAAAAAATTAACTTACGTTTGATCGATTATTTCGCTGTGGTAAAATTGTTTGTTTATTGGGACTATCAAATTGTTGAAAATCCTTTTAGCAAATCTAATCTGGAACCCATTTACACTATCAGTGCTATATTTATTTGCTATATAATGTATCCCAGTTTCAGCCCACTTTATCAACAATATTTCAAAATCTTTAAATTCCCACGTAACTTTATCAATAAGATACATCAAGTATGATGTTGATACATCCCACATCTCTTTGCACCCAAGGTTTGAATTGACTATAGCAATATATAGCACCTCACTCATATGCCTGACGTTTCCATAATATACACTAAAGAAATTCTCCATCTCATTAAATATTTTAACGGGGAATCCCTTTTGAATATTCATTTGTACATACTCGGACCAAAGTAATACAAGGTTGTAATCTGGAGATACATTCTTAGTTGGACTGTTCAGTAACCTGTTGAAACATTCGCAAAAGAATCCATCCATTTTACTTATTAAGTGGTCTGGATCTGATTTCTCGGTATAATTATAGTGAAAGAATGCTGATAATAACCACAAACCAGGGTTCTGTGTCAAATTCTCAATGAGTTGGTGTGACTTGTCTTCTCTTTTGACAACCAATTGTCCAAATTCAAAACCATATCCTAGCAATTCAAATAAAGCATTCCTGCACTGTAATATCAGTTCCAAGCTGTTCATTTTTTGAAAGTCAAGTTTGAAAAATTCAGATTCTGGACTAAATAGCTGAGGAACAGTGTCTATAGTTCTCATTTTTACATAATTTCCGAGGTATTCAAGAGCCCTAGGTAATTTGAAACTGCTAACATCCTTGAAACCAATACTCTTAGACTTTATAAAAATACGAATATGAGATAAAATGGACAATGATATTTGTCTAAACTCATTGCTGTGATTTAATCTACTCGATATTAGATTAACTATACCAAAATCATCAGGAGCAACTAATGATGAGATATTGAAAAGATTGTTGATCCACTCATCAATGGAAAAAGGTCCTTTGGGCGCATCTTCACTCTTCAAATTTTCGATAACCTTTTCGAATGATGTTTGAGGCGATATTGGATATGTTTTAAGAAAGATCTTGGTGGATTTAGGTAGTACTAGTGACTCACTATTGAAATTTATCGTTTCAGAAATTCCAGTTTTAGGAAAAGTTAAGTTGTAAATAGATTGTTCTAGACTTGAAAAAATGGGAAATAGTGCAGTTTTCTTAGAATTCAGATGAACGATTCTAGTCAAAACGTCAATGGATTCTGCTATAATCTTAATTGGTATTTCGTCATTAGACCTAAGAGAAATGTATTTCATTTTATTCTCTTCAATACTGCATATAGTTTCACCACATAGTGATCCTAATGTCATGCCCATACCATCTCTTGATCCGATGTAGTTTGGATCGAATACTGTGCAAAAAAATATCATCCACAAAGTAAACCAATTTGAGACATTCAAATTACAAATAGTAATAGAATTAGTAATTTCCTTTTGCAGAACATATTTTGGAGGAATCGAAATTACCACCATTTTTCTGAGAGATGTACTTTCAAGTTTATTTAATTCTAAATATGCCTCAGGTATGTTTATAATTTCATCTAGTGAAATGTCACCCGAATTATGTTCTTGGAGTCCGAATCTGTTTTCAAATCCGTTTTTGGTTGTGGAGGTAGATTTTTTGTCATAAAAATATTTTTGCATTAAAAATGAGGGGGATTTTCCAAGAATTGAGGAAAAATGTCCATCTGACTTTGAGGATAGAAGGCTTCTCATCCATAAGTAAAGTCCTAAAGAGGCTGAAAATTCTTCGGAGTTAATATCCAAACAAGATCTACCCGTGTTTATAGAATATGACTTTATTAAAAAATTGAAAAAAGACCAATGCATTTGCCATACTAATACGACTATACTGGATGTGGTGAAGAGCTCGCACTGATCTTTAATCAAAACCAACTTCGAAGCGAGCTTACAAATCTCATTCAAGTTGGAAACCAATTTCTTAATTTTTATTTTATCAATTTTCTCTGAAAATTCGGACTCAGAATCTAAATATTTCATGCACACTATAAACAATTTCCTAATTCCTGATTTAAATTTGTTAGGATAATGTGATTCTATTAGAGATATATTAGAATCGAACTTTGAGTTAAGAGATTTGGTTTGAACAATGTACTCAAGCGTTAGGTCTAATAAATCTGGGGACTTGAAATTATCTGATTGGCAAAGTCCCATTAAAAAATCGACAACATCCAAATGAAATTTTTCGTTGAAGAAGTCAGGGATTTCTAAAAGTTCGAATTTCTGAACTCTATCTATAATTCCATTTAAAGCACATCCAATGATATCATCCTCTAACACTTTAAATCCATCATTAAGATCAGTAGTGGTTTCAACTTCATAGTACCTTTTAAAAGCATTATTTTTGGATTTTTTGACACTTGAACTAAGTTTATCAAGCTTTACCCTTGAAAAATGGAATTTCACTAACTGGAATAGCTTTTTATTAACCATGGGGATCACCCAATTAGTTTTCACAGCTTTCGATACTGATTGTGGCTGATAAGAAGTGGGATTAATTAGGAATTGTTTCCAAAACAACTCTTCAATTTCCGAAGTGGTTTCCAATCTCTTTAATCTATTTTTTAAGAGTTTTTGGAAGGAGAAGTCTTTATTTTGTGATTTTATATCTAAAATCGGACTGTTTTTGTTATTGATTAAAGAGTTTGTATTAAAATTCGAGGGAGCTTCAAAGGATTTGAAAGCGATGAAGTTAGGAGAATTTACCAAACTTTTCCAATTATTTCTAAGAATTTCAATGACTTTAACTTCAGTGACAATTTTATCAGATAACGAAATAAATAAATCTTTCAAATGTTTATAATACTCAAATCCTTTAGATTTTTCTGAGAAAGTGGGGTAATGGGATAGATAAAATATTATTTCATCAATTTTGAGGGTGTTGAAATCTTTGAAATGTACAGACCTGCAATTATCATCGTTACAATAACCTCCAGAAGATTCATAAGTACAGATCTTGGAATCTTCCAATGATACTTGTTGAGAATAAGGATTTTTTTGGGTAAAATCTCCCAAGAGAATGGATTTGAGCCCGGAACTTACGATAGATTTGTATTTGGTATAAACGTTTTTATCTTTCGTAATGATAGATGATATTGTGGGCTTACTGTTATTTAAGGAATAAGAGCTATTTAGGGGCAGTTTTGAGGGAAAAGTAAGCAAAAGACATTTTTCCGGATTCGAATAATATATACCTCTGCTTTTTACCAAATTTTTAGTGCGAATATGATTATGTTTATTATTAGGAGGCGGTTGAGAATTAAGTTCCAAAAAATGGATAACAAAATCAACGAAACCTGTTATAGAAGAAATGCTTAAAAAAGCCTGATCCAGGTTAAAAGAAGCTGGTTTGGGTTTTAGAGAGAAGGTGGAGATTCTTTTAATCGTACTGTCTGTTAACAAGTTAATTTTAACTTTGGAATCTCCTGTGTGGAAGTTATCCTTGACAAATTCAGGACTATTGACCCGATTATTTAAATTAGTCTCGCTTTGAGGTAAGAGAACATTTTTAGCGTGGGGTTTTTTTGGGTAAAGCATGTTTAAATCGTATTTTGATTTGATAGCCTGAGTAGGCAATGGTTTTGAAGGGTGATGAAGGGAATTAGAGGGATAATTTTTAAAAGAATCAAGGTTAAGGTTCAATTTATTTGTAGTAAAGCTTAGTTTTGTATTAGAAGTGGGCTCGTTGGTATTCAGACCAGTTTTAGGCAAATTGTGTTTTGAAGGGAAAGTAGTTATATTTGATGGTTCTCGTTGAAAAGAATTTGGTTGAGAAGGGGCAAGTAAGATATCACTATTTGACATAGGTGATGAATGAAAACGCTCAAAAATAATGCTATTCATCTTTGAATGTAAGTCAACTATCTCAAAATCAGTATCCATTAACTGAGCTTGAATTTCGGATAATTTTAGCATGAGCTCGGTACGATTTTTCATGCAATCCATCAACTTAGCTTTTAAATCCTTTAGATTAGGTGGAAGTTCTAGCTTTTCAGATAGTGGATGTCTAATCTTTAAATTAACAGATTCAGATTTAGTCACCTTTGGTTCATTTAAAATAGAATCTGTTGGATTTTTTGGATTTGAATTATTTGTTTTGGAACTGGGAAATGAAGAGTTAAATAATTTTTCATTAAAATAATTGTGATTAAGATCTGATGAGGTTTCAATTTTGATATCTTTTAATGCAGCGGGATTAGAAGACTCCGTGTGAGTAATTACATTTTTGGGTTCGGGGTTAGATTTTTTGTTTTCTATCAACTTTAAACGACGTTGATATTCCATTTTTAGTTCAGCGAGTTTCTTCTCTCGAGAAAGGATTTGATATCCGTGATTTTGATTAAAAATAGAATCGTCTAAAGATAAAGGAGTGAGATTATTTGGCTTCATTATAAGAGAATCAGGATCAATATAAGGACTGGGTGAAACTATTTTTGACGCTTTTATAGGCTGCGAATTAAAGTTTTTAGACATTTTAGAAATATTACTATTAGATAAGTTGCGAAATTCTTCAAGTATGTTTTTGTTTTCATTTAATCCAGACCTTTTTACTGGAAATGAGTCTATATTTCTAGAGGATTGACTTGGATATAATTCCTGATCTGAACAGGAATCTCCGGTATCAGATATTTCAAGTAGAAGAGAGAATGATTGATCCGGATTTACTGAGCCAAATTGAGTTTGGCTTGGGGGCAGGTTTTGAGTAGCTCTAAAAGAAATAGATTCATTTAAAGCCTTAGATTTTTTAAAGGGGGATACCTTGGAATTAGAAAGAATATTTTTTTGGGAAACACCGAGATCCTTTTGATTGCTATTTTGATAGTGTAAACTGGAATCAGAATCACTTCCAAGGTCCATGTCGATTTCGCTCTGGGAGTTAGGAGAAGAGGGCATATATATTTGATGATTAGAAGATTTATTGGGATAATAATCTTTATCAATCTGTGAATTTGAGTTAGCAAATTTAGTGGGTTTAATTGTTTCGATCTGATCATTAGAGTATTCTTGAATAATATGATTTATGTTATTCATAGTTAGATTAACACCGAGTAATTGGTTATCAAAAGTTGTTTCCGCCTTGACTACTCCATTTTCCGTAGGAATACAAGGGGTAAGGTTGGAGATAGAAGAACTATGATCGGAGACTGATATAACAGAAATAGTGGAATCAGTTTTAATAGTATTAAACTCTGAATTTTGATCTTCTAAGTCAGAATGAAGAAAATCTTTGTATAGAGAATCAGCGTCATACGAACCGATTTCATTGAAATCAGGCTCATTTTTTTCTATAAAAAAGTAAAGAATTTAAATAAAATAAAAATACAATAAAAAATCAAGGGAATGTGAGGATATTTAAATTGGAAATATGGATCACCAATGGCCAGCAATACTGAATCGAAATCACGAGCTGCGAGTGAATTAGATAAATCGGTTGCATGGGGGGAAATTGAATTATTAGAAGAAGAACTGTTTTCCCAAATTTCACCAGAATCGTAAGAATTTTCTATTGATTCCCCGGAACAAATCTCGCTTTTAATTTCCAAAGCGTTTCCAAGTAGTTTTTGCGTAATTTTGCTTGGTTCAGATTGCTGAGAAAGTGAAGGTATCTCATCAACAAAAACCTTTTTAAATTTTTTTTTGAAATAGGAATCGTTTGAGGCTTTTCGCTTTTTTTCATTAAAAATCCGTCTGAAATGAGATTTAGCTTTTTTGTATTGGGCAATTTTAGGAAGATGATTTGAATAATCATCATCATCATCATCTGAAACCTCGCCTTCTTCTCGGTCTAAAAATTTTAGATTTTTTATTATTCAAAGAGGAAATATATTTGAAATATTTTACCTGAATTAAAAGGATATATAGAATCATTTTGGATATTATTAGGAATCTCATTAACATAGAAATCATTTAAGGGGCTTTTAGGAGACTCATTTCCAGTTGGGGTTCTAGAATTTTCGGTAGGTTCATCGTTAGATATGTTGTGATTAAGTCTGGTATCGGATTTCATGGAGGCTAATGCAGCCGCTCTTAGCTGGTCTATAGCAGAACTGGCCAGTTTGGGATACGGTTGTGACTGATTATCATTATCCATTCCGATAGAATCAATGAACTAATATTTTATTTTTAAGGGATGGTAAAGTAGATCGAAATAACTGTTCAAGCAAATTTTATGACTTCAGCAATGCTACATTTTTGTCTACCCAATTAGCAGTCTACATCATTCGGGGTTTAGCAAATTTGATTAAGCCTATAAATCTTTTGATCTAGTAATTTTGGCCATCTTTTATTTACCAATAAAAAATTCTTTTTTTGGAAGTAATATTAAATTATTTTTTAGTAATATAAATGAAAATTAAGTTATTTATTAAGGATTTTGTATCATAGGGTATTAATATAATAACATTATTGAATTATTTTTTTTGTATCACGGAATTTTATCGTAAGATAACTTCATTAAAAACTATACTAAAAAATATGATTAAAAGAAAAAGTTGTATAGAAAAGACTATTATCCTAACTACAATAAGCTCCTCTGCCGGACTACCGGCTGCGTACCTACGGGAAAAGGGTTCAATCTACCAACCGAAAGACCTCC
>LSSL01007445.1:0-10235 GCA_001953115.1 Smittium mucronatum | reverse complement strand
TTTTTTGTCTTCGTTCCAAAAATAAAGCCCGCGTCGAATGACATTATAACCAGATGGGTTAAAAATGCTCTATTAAGTATTGGGTCAACAGAAACTGCCCATAGTATTAAAGGAGTAACCTCAACAAAGGCGTTTTTATCAGGGGTAAAACTAGAGAATATATTGAAGCAAGCTGATTGGATCACACCCAATAAGTTTAAGAAATATTATTTCAAACCAACCGAGGAAATAATAACCACCTTCACTCTAGCGATATTTCAAACTACAAACACACCAATCGTTAAAGGGACCTTCGGTCCAGAAGAACAGTCTAGACTGTTCAAATGAATATGAAGAATAGTTGAAGACTGTTTGAGGGACCGAAGGTCCCGAAAACGATTCTACCCACCCTCCGCATTCCCTCAGAAAATCGCTAAACAAATTATTAAGTTTAAAAATGACTGATTATGCCACAGGGTCTACTAGGACCAATTTATACCATTTTATTTTATTTATTTCTCTTATATACGTTTACTATCTACTAATAAAGTGCAAATGTGGCCTGAAAGGCCTACCACCAATCGTTTGAGGGACCGAAGGTCCCTCAAACGGTCTTCAAAAGGCTGATATTCGGAACTATATTTTTTTTTCTAACTTTTTTCTTCTTAGGTTTATAAGATGAATATCCACCACATACGATCTTCCCAATTCCTTCAACTTTAGATATATGTGCTTATAATTCCCCATCTTTCCAAAATTCTTGGATGGAACCCCCCCCCCCTTAATATATAGCTATCTTCAAGTTTTTTTAAAATATTCTGCATGAGAGAGCGATACAAACATCTGGTTATAGTTTGTGAAATTTAATTCTTTCAAAATATTTATATTTTAGTTGCTTAAACGACCAGTATCCTTTAAGTATTAAGTTGTTTTAAAATTTCCAGCTTCTATTATTACCTATTTGCAGTATATATATTCTGAAAAAATCTAAACATAGTCGTAAATGAGTTTCTTATATTCTGGATTGTAGATTTTCTTATTTCTCTAATAATTTCTGAAAAAAATTTCAGCGAATTTATGACTTTGTTTTTTTTAATGCAAATATCTAGATTTAGTATCCGGGTTCAGTCTTTATAATACATTATTTTTACTGGTGCATAAATTTCAGTACCCCTCAAACCAATTTCTATTAAATATAAAGTAGTTTTTTCTTAATGAATTGATACCATCATCTAATTCGGGGAATTCTTCCCATTTTTTGACAAACAGATAACATGCCTTATTAAAAAACACTCATTAAATGATAATTAAATAATTAATAAATCTTTTCTTAACGCCTTTTGGTAAAAATAAGCGCGTTCTTGCATCACTTTAGAGAATTTATCAACTTTATTCGCCCAACAATTAGCTCTAAAGAAAATTGGACTAATTTTTTTTATGGCACTAGAAATGCTTAGTGCAGAGCCTGCGACCAGAGACGCTATATTTAAGATAGAGCAGCAATTATCCATCTATATCTCTATTTTTATTTAAACGCCAAAGCATGGTCTACTCGCTTCTGTTAGGGAGGACTCAGAAGAAAATGGGGATGGATTTTTGATCCAGATAGGTAACTCCATGAAAAAATATTGGGTATTCAATATCAAATAATTTGCATTCCATGTCGATATGCACATTTTTAAAAAATTCCAGGCTTATAATTAATTTTTTTCGTTGTTAAAAATATTTTTAAACTGTCAATTTAAAGTAATGATAAACTATGCAATCAAAAATTTCTCCTTCGGATACAAAATTATCTTTGCAGAATTCATGAATTTCTGTGATTGTGATTTTTTTATTATAGATATTTTTTCTCTTGGAATTGGTTATATAAGAATAAACACTTTCGTCTGATATTTCAATTCCATTTTTTTATACTTAAATTTTTATCTTCCAAGATTTTTTCGCCCTGTTGAGATATATGCTAGTACTAATTTTCTTTTTTTGATGGTTTTTTCCTAATTTTATGCAATAATCAGAATTCTCAAGATATTCATAAACTATAAACTCGATTATGTTATAATATGCCTATATCTTCTTTCTAGAAATCATTCAATTTTATTTCTTGATTTTCAAAGATATTGATCTACCTTGTATTCTTTTAGGATTGTAGTATTTCTTACGCTCAAAAAATTGAGCATATCCTCATCCAAAAAATCAAGATTTGATAGGTTATTCCAAGCGATCTTCATATTGTTTTTTAAATTGAAGCGATTTTAAAGATAATTTATTTCCAACAAAAAGAAATCTCAAATATTTCGTAAATTATATCAATATAATAAATAAATGCAGTTTTAATACATTTTTTACAATAAATAAACATTTTCACTGTTTTTTAAAATTTTTAATAAGATTAAGGCATTAGAAACACTTTTTATCTATAAAGTCCCCAAAGTTTATATATTGGATGAATATTTTTGTTAAATATCTTTAATTCAAATTGGATATTTATAAATAATGGTTAAATTTCTATTTGTGGATTGATTTATCTTGATGGTTTTATTTTTTTTACTCACTGTTCACTTAATTTTAGAGTAAATATAGACTTTTTGGTGTTATTAATCTTTTAAAAAATTCCATAAACTAGCTTAAAAGTTGAATCTACATATAAATTAGTGGTTTTGGATAATATTTTTATTCGTTTTTTTTGTTTCACAGTGACCATCGAATTTTCTATATCCGATGAAAAATTCTCGGTATTAGGAATTTTAATATTTTTTTTCGAAAACTTTTTGTATATTTCTTCAAAAAATCCAGTCTTAGTTGGATTCATTTTTTTTATAATAGTTTACAGAAGGGTATATTATATTAATATTAAATGCATTACCATATTTTTATAATTTTATCTTAATCATCCTATACTTTACAAGAGGTTTTTGTAATTAAAAAATCTCTTTTTTATAATTTCCAATTTCATTTGTGACGTAATTTTCTCAGCTATAGCCTCCATTATAATTTTTAATTCTGCCATCATAAGACTTTCAACTCTCAAATTGAACAGGCAACCATTTCCTTTAGAGTTTACATAGCGGTAAACTGTTTATCGCAACCCTATAGTTTTTTTAAACACTTCGCTCTCAAAAAATTATCAATTTTTTCATAAGCTCATTCTCCAACAAATCCTTCTGTAAAATAGAACTTTCAGTTGATAATATAATATCCGTTGATGAGTCAGTTATTAAAATTTAGTAAGGTATAGTTTTAAAGTGAGTTAAATGATGATGAAATTATTTTGGTGCTTATTTAAAACTTTCAGGGTCGATGGTGCAAAAAATTGCAACCACTTTTTTCTCAATGTTTTCATTAGACTAATATTGTTTGTATACTATTGTAAAATTTAAGAAGTTAATCCAGTTGAAATTTTTAATAAGTACTAATGGGAGTGAGGTGCAAACTGAGCTCAGAAAGGGTTAAAGAATAGTAATATTCTTTAGATGATCAAAAAAGGAACAATTTAAAACATTAATCTTTTTAACGACGAAATCACATATTTACATTAAGAAAAAAATCTAAAACGATCCGTTTAATTTTTTCAAATATTTATAAAAAAATTCTTATTGTTTTCGTTAAATCCTTTAAGAGTAGATTTTTAGCTTATATTTTCTTTAAAATGGTACACGGTTTTATTATTCAAAGCTTAAAATGTCGTTTTTTTTAAAAAAAAAAAATCTTAATTTTTTACAATAGGCTATTGGGAGAATAAAAACGATTTTTTCCCTTAAACTAGTTGTATTATGATATAATATCCTAATATTAAATGGCAAATGATGTTAATAAAATTCTAAAATCGATTTACATGGGGGGGGGGTTGGGCATTAAAGGGTTAACACAGAATTGGATACGTACCAAAAACAATTTAAATAGCTATTATTATTTGGAAGGCCGGTTTTATGTTAGATTTTTTTTAAAAAAAATAATGATTGAGCTCGTTCCTATTTCCTCTTTCGCATTTTTTATCTTTTATATGAGAATCTTAAAAAGCTCAGTTCATAACATATTTTAGAACAGAGTAAGTCAGTACATTCATATATTGCTCAAAAGATAAGAAGGGGTTGTAAATAAGTGGTGAATATAGGAGATTAAGTAGTAATTAATATGACTAGTTAAATAGTCCTAGTCCCAGTCAACTGTAACTTGATTTATTAAAGTTCTAAGTGATCTATGGTTTCTATGCTCATTGACCAATAGGATATAAATATGCTGATATTAGACTAAAATAGCAGTAAAATTAACCCTTTCAGGGGCAATGATACAAAAAATGGCATTCACTTTTTGCTCAATGTTTTCATTAGACTAATATTATTAGTATACCATTGGATAAATCTAAAAGTTGGACCAATTGAAATATCTACTTTACACAAATAGGAGTGAGGCTTAAATTTGGGCCCGGAAAGGGTTAAAAGATATAGTAATATTTTTGTGCTCAAACGAATCACTTTTTTTTTAAAAAAAACTCACCAATTACAAAAAATTCAAAGTGGCCTTATCATTGGTTTAATGTATACATCAGACGAAAAATAAAAGACATTTTTGCGCGGCGGATCCTGTAAGAGTTATACTAGATCCAGGAAATTATCATCATGATTAATGCCCAAAACGTAACAGGTTATACGTTATGACTAAAGGGGTAACATAAATATAAGACTCGAGTAATCAACTAGGAAGATAAAATCAAATTATGTAGTTTAATCCTAATAGAAAACTCAATTTCAAAATTTCCTATGAAATTCACTACAAAATACACTGTGGATGAATTTTCAATGGCAAGAAACATCGAAAAAAATAGGATTGGCCTATAAATATCAATTTCTGACTGAATGAAAAATATGCACATGGCGATATCATAAAAAAAAAACTAGGCTAGACGTCACCAATCCATTAGCAATGCGAAAAGAAATTCATATAAAGTGAGAAATAGAGAGTGGACATTATAACTAATATTGGTAATATCAGAATAAGAAGCAGATTATAAACATAATTAAAAGCAGCCGAAAACTCGAATAAAAAATATTGGAAATAGAAAGAACAATCCATACTGAAAGACCGAGTCAAAATAAATTTTATTAAGCTTGGCCCCCATTTTCACTCCTCCCAGAGCGACTTGTAGTCTGGGGGTTTTCGATTATTGTGCGATGACGATGACTTATGCAATCATCAGTCTCATCTGCAGGCAAGTCATCTGGCTGACCAGGAGATAAGATATTAGAAGAAGGAAGGCTTCCAACAGGAGTACAATTATCGATGTGGTCCTGATTGAGATTATTAATTGTCGAAATAGGAGTACTAGCGCCGTTTTGGGAAATTGCAATAGCAGTATTTGATGTGGTAGTTTCTTCAAGACGTGGAGGGGTGTTTGGTTCTGGGGCAGAATTTGGGAAAATGTCATGTGATCCAGCCGATGTAGTATTTGAGTCAAGAGGAAAGTCTCCAAAGCTATCAGAAACATTAGTGTTGGTATCAATATTTGTAAGGCTATCAACAGCAGGTCGTTCAAGTTCATTTTGAAAATCTTGCATTGTGTTTGAGACATGCTCAGGCACAGAATTTTCAGGATTAGAACACATTTCGTGTTCTGACATTTCATCACCTGCTGAGTTGTTTGCTAATTCACTAAGGCTGTTTGAAAATTGAGATTGAACGATCTGAACTGGAAGAGGTAGCTGGCAACTTATATCAGGTGCCCTTGCTTCAGTTGTAGGAGCATTGCCAGAAGATAAAGGATCTACTGAATTGCTAGCAGGACCGACACTCTCATTATCCTCGTCGTCCTCTTCTTCAACTACCTCATCATCACTAACACTTGCCTCTAGATCAGCGTAAGTCCTGCACAGCGGACAACTAAATCCAGAAGATGTAAACAAAAGCTGCTTCACGCATTTAAAATGGAAGCAATGGGAGCAAGGAGAAACGAAAAGAGCTTGAAAAGCCAGCATATTGTAAAGACAGATGCAACATTCGGTGTTTTCTGAGCTATTAGGCTTGGTTTGCTCAACAGCGTAGTAAGAGTTTTGAATATTTTTAAGGATCTGCTTTCTATAAAATAGAAATTGGATAAAACATTGAAAGGGGAAAGAAATAGGGTGATCCTGGTAAAGGAATGAAATAAAAAAAATACCTGAAGTTATTCCCCTTTGTTCTTTGCCATTTTCTATTAATCTCAACTCTGATTTTTACGCACTTATAAATGTCCAAGGTACCGCCTTGATAATCTACACCCAATTGTAAAATATCACCATCTTTCAGTGGAAAAGGTACACTCTCGACTCCAGGGGGGGATAGGCGCATGCTATTTAGGAAGGTCCCACTAGAAGATTTAGTATCTCGGATGAAAAAATTGCCGTTTTCAGTCCAAATCTCAGCATGACTTCTGCTTACGACTTTGCTTTTGAACGCGATCCTGGTTTGTTGATTGCTAACTTTATCAGTGAATCTCCCAACTTTTACAACGAGGCCTTCGGGGACCTGACGATCAATAACCTCAAAGTATAAGCATTGTCGGACATCAACAATGTGGGGAGCTATACGAATATGCGGAATCTGCTTGGATGATTTCTTACTAATCGAGTCAGAATTGCCTGCTTCAGAAGAAGTTGAATGAGTAAGATCCTCGGGATTGGAAGCAGCAGTTTGAGAACGAACTGAAGGGGCAGCGCTAGGGCGGGCATCCAATGAATGAGTTTGAGGGGCATTTTCACCTCCATCGACGGGATTAAGGTAATACATTATTTTAGATATCTGAAAAAAAAGGTATGAACCAGAACTGTATGGAAAGAGAAAAAGAGGTCTCTTTTCGTCGGAAAAAAGGGCTTAGAAGATTCCAGATGAACAAAGTGAAGTAATATTGGTGAAATTAGTAGATTTATCTTTTGTATCAGAGGCTAAATGAGGAGAAAATATGAAGCTCGGGAAACTAACGGAAAGGAATTTTAAATGAGTCGGAAAACGAAAAAATATGTACAGATGAGCAAAAAATCCAATCCCTCAGAAACAGGTAAGAACAACCCAAAGTATTGAGAACAAAAGATGGCGATCGAGGACCTCAAAAAAAGAACAATGATGAGTAGATGATGTCTAAGATATATCAGAGAGTATAATTACACAAGCGAGATGAATATAGCCGGATATTTACTTAACCAAAATGATTAGAGAAAAATATACGTAAGAGACCTAAACTTAACCAGAAAAGAAGATCGAAGAAAAAAATTGCGATTTTTTCCTAGGAAGACAAAGTGTATTTTTGGAGAGAGTTCACCTCAAGAAATTTAATGAATAAATAATCGAAGAGTGGTATAATAGTATTAGTAAAACATAAACACATTTAAGATAAAAATAAAAGTGAAAGAGTATCAAGAAGGCTTCAAGAAATATTGAATGCTGCACCACTTTATTTCGATAGCAGGTCAGCTGCTAATCCTCACATTCCACACACTTTTGCCAATTTTATTATACCCCAATATTTATACATTCCATTCACCTATCGCTATCTTGTTATTGTCATTCTGATAAGTAGGAGCCTATTAACGAAAGAACAATATCCTTCATATTTAGCTCTCCAGCATCACGAACTCAGATTTGTGCATATTAAATTTATTGGCTAGTGGCTCCAGGATTATGGTGCTATTCGTCCGTAACAAAACCATTTTCTATTATATACGTAGGAAGTCCCATGTTTAGCTGACAAGGCATATCTCTATAGATTGATTGGTCAAATTTTTTGATGAATACTACTGAAACAAAAATATTATTTGCAAAAACGATTAGCTGAACCAAGAATGTTGTTAGAAACGATGTGAATGGCCAAGATCCAATAGCCATTTCAATCATTATTAAACAGCTAACTTTTAGGGCCATTTTTCATGTTCACAAACTGTTTTTTGCAAAATCATTTGAATAAGAAATAAGCTCCGTTTAATTGGATATATTAACGTAAAAACCCATTTCTATTGGATAAATTCCATGGAAAGAGCATTAACCCCTGAATTTGTGAAACGTCCCTTTGACCTTATAAGCACGTTACATAATTCTTATTTGTGATGGCTGAAGAATGTAATTTTTTCATATCAATCATCAATACCAAAAAAATTTGTTTCAAAATAACAGCCAATATATTAGGTGTGACTAATTCAAACTAAATGATGCGTATCCTGGAGGTTTTAACTATTGAACTCTTTCCGGGCCCCAAATCCATTATCATCCTCATTTGAATACATTCCCAAATTCAATTCGTTGAATATTCATATTTATCCAATAAAAATTAGAAATTATTTACTAATGATAACATTGCGTGAAAACCAAGCCATTTTCACGCCATAGGTACATATGGGTTAGTGGTCAGTGGGCAAATTGAACCTTCATTTATGACCAATAGATATCTTATTTTGCTAGTTTAATGAAACAAAAGTGCATTATATTGGCCAAAGCTGCTTGATTACTGAATGGGGGTTTTAGAAAATTTAGCAAATACAAGTGCGTGGAATACCTTAAACATTAACCCTTTACCTGTTTAAAAATGTATTGAATTTCTTTTTGTAGAAACTATCCTTTTATTTTCAGCAATATTAAAAACTAAGCCAACTATAAACACTGATTAATAATTTATTAATTTTCATTGATCGGAAAACTATGGCCACCTTTGTGATATCGGCCTTGAAAGGGTTAAAAAATGGGACTTTATAAACTCCTACCATCAGTATGCTATTTTCTCATAGGTTTGCAAAATTTTTTTTTTTTTTTTTATCACGGAATTTTATTGTAAGATATAGGTTTACAAAAGCGCGAGATTTATTTGGCAATTCAAGCTGTATACCCAGCCAAAAGTTAATTCGATTCGTAAATAAAGAAATAGAATAAATATTGGTCACAAATAGTTATACAGTTTAATCAACTGGTCATATGGGATTTAAACCATGAAAAAGCTTTTGGGGGTAAATGGGAGTTTGCTTAGAAGTAAAGATAGTTATTCGGTTATTGAATCTACAACAAATACAATAATTACCTTTTTTAGGGACATTGTATAAAAATAGCATCCACTCTTCTTTTAAACAAATATCTGGCCTATGGTACACGTTAATAACTGGCTTAATTTTGTTTATCATCTATGGTGAATTTATAATTTTCACAAATAGGGTACGGATTTTGAGATTCAAATGGATCAATTTATCCCGAAGAGGCAATAGACCCTATTTCTAAATTTGTTACTTTGTGATAATTCAAAAAGGGAATCTATAACCAGTAATATCAGATTTCTGGACATTATCAAAAATGGATAATTAATAATGCTTCAGAGATGCTGACCTACCCTTTTTAGGTCCCTAAAAGATATTGGGCTCCTATTTGTCTAATTTGACGCTTTCTACTTGTTTAATATTAGCTATACTAATAATGGGCATTGATTTCAAATGAAATGTCATTTTTGTTCCGACGATCTAGAATGGAATAACAAATAGAACTTATCAAGGAATAATATTTAGATTTTATCTTAGTGGAGGTAAATGTCCCCATCTCCCAATGGATCTGTTAGCATCGCTTTGGGGGCGTAGAATCCTGGAGGCCGGTTTGTTGACAAATATTGGCAAATAGCCAAAACCAACGGTGATGAGTCGAGTATGTTTGCTTAGATATAAATAAATCCTTGGTGCACAACCACTATCTCAAGAGCGAATGTGGTCCATCGTTTGTTTTTCTCATTTTCTCATGATAATGATTTGTTGCCTTTAGGCATACATTGGTGATGTCATCCCTTATAAATCATCGTTTTCTAGGAGCAATAACATAACTAAATAAAACTTTTAGGATAAAGAGTGCAAAAATGCTCTACAATTAGTTCTATAGTGATAAATCTATTTTTAACCCGTTTGTTAGTGTTGCAGCTTTTTTTTCTATTGGGAAAACTTTAGCCTACCATATATCAAGGCTCATTAGATGGCCTACTGTTGACATGAAAATAGATGTCGATTATGCTTCCTTTACTTTAAAGAGGCAAATACGATCTAAATCTAATGATCTACTTTACTATTTCGGCAGATAGTTTTCTATTATATCACGCAATTTTCTATTGAGATAACAGCATTAAAAACTTTGTGGCAATAAGATGTGTTTCTGCTCTATCAATATTTTTTTTTTTTAAATTTTATCACGGAATTTTATTGTAAGATAACGTCATTAAAAACTATACTAAAAAAATTTGAAAAAAAGAAAAAGACGTATAGAAAAGGCTA
>LSSL01007441.1:0-24279 GCA_001953115.1 Smittium mucronatum | reverse complement strand
AGGGGTCTTTCGGTTAGTAGATTGAACCCTTTTCCCATAGGTACGCAGCCGGTAGTCCGGCAGAGAAGCTTATTGTAGTTAGGATAATAGTCTTCTCTAAACGTCTTTTTCTTTTTTTCATATTTTTTTAGTGTAGTTTTTAATGAAGTTATCTTACAATAAAATTCCGTGATACAAAAAAAAAAAGCTAATAAATTATAAACACCGGTTTGTTCTCAAATATTCTAAGAATGCCGATTTTAAAAAAAATTCCTCCACAAAATAAATATTACAGAGTAAGAAAATTAGTTAGTGTGGCTGAATCATTTACAATTAGTAAACAGATCGAATTCTAAAATCTTTTCTTAGATATTTAGATATTATAATACCAACGCAATCTAAGCCTTTGAATGAAATAAAGGTTTTTTTTGGCTATTATCTGAATTTTTTAAAAAAAAATTATGTTTTTCAAACTTTTTAAAAAGTTATGAATAATACAATATATCTATATCCAATTTCAGAGATTGAGATGGTTTTTTTTGGGCTAAACATATTTAGTTGGAAAAATTCTCAACCACCCGAAAATTTTATTATTTTCAAATAAATGTGAATTTTTCAATTTAATGATTTTTATTCGAGTTAAATATAATATCCCAATTTCCCAAAATGTGTAACAATATATCAAAAAAATACCTTTTCGACTCAATATTTTCATTATAATCACCGGATAACAAAGATTTTCCACTTTTTTCATTATTAGAGCCAATTATCAATAAATTTTTTTTACTTTTTTCCTAAACGATTTTATTTAAGCTTTATCATTAATTTTGGTTATATATTTATGTTCTATTTCAAAACCATTCCTTGAATTTTTTTTCCTTTTATTACTTTAGTATTAAAAATTACTTTAGTTAAAAATTTAAACATAGATAAGTTATGCTCAAATAAACAATCTGATTTAACTTATACCATTTAATTTTTTTTATTTCGGATGTATGATATAATTAAGCTTATGAATATCATAAATTGAGTTTCATAATTCAGTTTTTGCCTTTTTATGACCTGTTTTTTATATTGGAAATTTAAAGCTTTTATAAATGATAAAACTGTGTTTTAAAGCTTATTTTTTTATTCTCAAAAGTGGTTTATTAAATATGCTATTTTTAAAATTATTAACCTTAAATAAAATTTGTTTTTTTTTCCAGTTTGAAACTAACTTTGGATATCAATATCAATATAAAGATATTATATTGATACCTTTTTTTGGGAAATTTGTGTATTATGTTTAACTCGAATAAAAATCATTAAATTGAAAAATTCACATTTATTTGAGAATAAAAAAAATTATCTAATGATTGGGAAATTTCAAACTAAATATGTTTAGCCCCAAAAAAACCATTCTCAATCTCTAAAATTGGATATAGATATATTCAATTATTACATCACTTTTTAAAACATTTGAAAAAAATCATATTATTTTTTTCAGTTATTTAAGACGGAAAAGGCCTTTATTCCATTCAAAAGCCTGAATTGTTTGGAGAATATTAAAGAGATCTATTTTTTCAAAAATTCAAAAAATTATAATTAATTTTTTGAAAAAACTTCTTTAAAATGCACATAATTATGACAAAATTAGTAAAAATAAACTTTCAACGCTATAATTATTGGAGCCATTATGCAAAATACACAAACTCAGGGGCTTTTTTAATGGTATTTAAAACTCATAGTATGAAAAAATGGTCGAAGAGTGTGAAATAAGAGCTTTTAATTTTAATGAAATATATAGATTTTAAAAAATAGAAAAAAAAATTTTTCTAAAAAAATTTAAAACATGGTTATGGATTATTTAAAAAAAAACAACTCTGATACAGGAAAATATACATTATATAAAAAAAAAATGTATTTTAATCCTCAGAGAACTAAAAATATTACTTATTATAACAAAGAAAGGAAATCAAATGCAATTAATGGATGCAAATAGGGGCTTTTTCTTAGCCTTAAGCATATTTATACCATTTACCCTAAAAATTTATAAATCTTTTCAAAAAAGATCAGACGTGAGTTTTACATATATTAAGAGAAAGAATAATTATTATTCTAAAATAATCAAAAAATATTTGGACATCCAAAAGTACTCTCTAATTATAAAAACCACAAATATATAAAATATGAATAAGATGAATTTCGAAAAGCGTATAAAAAATCACAAATAAAATGAATACGTTGTTACTATAGATAAAATTATTTTTCAGATTTGGAGATGGCTCTATCGATAAAAGCACTTCCTCCCACAAAAAATCAAAAATATCAAACTTAGTTTTTACAAAAATTTAAAAGATCATATAAATGGTAGCATATTATAAGTATGATTATCATTCGTTGAATACAATGAGCCATAATTATAAATATGCACCCGATTTCTTAGGGGAATTTTCAAAAAAAAAATTCTGCTTCTAATTGGCATATATTTACATTTGATTGGATTCTGTTATTTAATTCCGCTTTTATGGGATATTCAAAAAAAATTATGAAATTTTTCTTTCTTTTGAAAACTAAATAAACTTGCCCACTTTTCCGAATTCCATTAAAAAGGCATGAAATAAATTAATTTTGAAATAATTTTTCTATTTTAAAAGTGTTTCAATATTAAATACCACGATTTTAATTTAGCGATTGTCGTATGAAAACCTTTGAAAACAATTATTAAAATAGATATAATAAATTTTAAATATCTCACCATAAAATTTAGAAATGATTTAGTATTGAAATTGAGGATAAATATATAGTTTTTAACATATATATACATTCCGGAGCTCTTAATCAAATTTTTAGATCTGTTTTTTAAAAAATTTAAACCCAATTTTTTATTTATTTTCGTCTTGAATATATTACTCATCTTTTTGTGTGCATTTGAATATTATCGACACAAAATATTAACCAAAATCGGAAAAAAAAGTAATAATGAAGAGAACAAAAAAATAATAATAGATTATTTGGATCGAAGTGATAGTAAAAATTCATAATTAGAAACATATATTAGAAAAAATTAATTGCTGTCATAGGTAAATAATGTAGATTTGATAGCTTCATATGTGGATTACTTATACCAAAATAATTACTAGATCCGAAACTGTTTTTAGAAAGAAAAAGATGAGGAAAATATAATATTTTCATCATTAATGCTCATCAAGCCCACATATAGTAGCTAAATGAGAAAAAATATTTAAATCTAGCTCCGTCTATCTGATTTCACCTATTCTCCATCAGTATACAATCCTAATCATTTTTGTAGTCTCGCTGCAGAAAAAAAAAGCCTAAAATCTTGTAGAATTTGCTTTTTTTTGGGGGGGGGGGTATCATGTCAGGCAATAGTGTCTATTTCATATAAAAAATAGATTTGAAAATTTTGCCTTTTAATTAATGTGTGAAACCTAATATAGAAGGTTCTAGATTCAAATACCAGACATGAAATCCAAACGCATGTTTGTTACAGGGGGTGGGGTATGATTGGGACCTAATGAAAGTCCCAAAAAAAATAATAGAGCTTATATAACCGTTCATTTATCTAAGTTTGTCTATGGACTTAATCTATCACCTATGAGAAGTGATTCAGAATATATTGATTTATCAGAATTTATTTCTATATTTTTAGCGATCTCTACACGGGTAAAATCTTCCAGGAAAATCCGTATAAGTTATCACACGAATTTAACTATCATTTTCAAGAATGAAAATTCCCATACCACTATGCAAGGTATTGATAGCATTAAATGTGAGTATTTGAACCTGATAGTATATAAATTTATACTAACGGATAATTATTCCAACCAACGAAGAATTCAACTAGAAATAAGTGAGCATTAGACATTATAGAAAGCCAGAATGATTAAAAAAAATTGAAAAAATAAAATATTTTTGATGTAAAATTTTCAAAAAAGAGACTAAGTTAGCCAACCAATAAGGCGACAAAAAATATTTTTTCAAGAGTTATGAGAATTTCAGAGTGCAAAAAAGGGGTAACTTAATCTAGGAAAAATATACACGTACTACTAATTTAATCGAATAAATGGGTAATTAAATAACTATAAAGGGTATTTTTTTGGAATGGTAAATAATATAAAATTAATACTGTTATTCATATTGATTTATAATAATGTAAAAGTTTTGGGTTTTTTTTTAAAAATAAAATTTTATTTAAAAATTAATAATGTTTTGCACTTTAAAAATCGAAAGAGTCTTGCTATGGATACCAAATCTCATCAAGTTCAAAATTTAAGGTATTAAATATTATAATTTTTCATACTTTTGTATTCGATATATTTTTTCTATTAACTGGGTTTATTTCATAAATATTAACAACGTATAAAATTTCTGAAATAGTATCGTGTAATTATTGTACACTGGAATATTTTTATTATTTGAATTTTTTATAATGGGATATAAAGATAGATAGTTAATAGATTTTGGGCTTTAGTAACTACCCCAAACATTTATGAAATTTTTTCAGTATTATTTTTTTTTTTCATTCAACAAAATATATTCCAAATCATTTGGAAATATAAAAATTTGATTTTGCAAATTTGAAGAGTTATCATGTGAATTGAAAATCGTTATTGTTAAATAATATTAAACACTGATAGTTTCAAATTATTTTTTAAATGGTCTGCATCATTAATAATGATTTTCAAATGGTTTTTAAAATTATTCCAAAATCGAGCGCATAATTCAACTTTATTATTATTAAAGAAAGTTTTAATTGTAATTGAAAATTATATTTTATCTTGCATAGATCATATTATCTATCTAAATATCAAATTTTAAAATTAATCATTTCACATTGATTATTAATTTTTAGCCATTAAAATTTAGAGATAAATTTTGGATTAATCAATTGAAAAAATCAAATATATTATAAAATTTGAAAAAAATATGGAATTATAATTCGATAAAAATAAAAAAGGCGTTATCAGTATTTATTAATTTAGAAGGAATATAAGAAAATAATATATTTTATCTTGTTTAAAATAGCATCCAAAAGAGCTTTCAGATGCATAAATTCACACCGAAAAGGACTCATAGTAACAGGAACTCACGATAAAATTCATTATTATTCTATAAAATTCAAGTCAAAAAATGATCTTTGATAATAATTAAATGTATCCATTTCCAGATAAATCCTATTATAAGTCAAATTTATAAGTCTAATCTATTAGAATTATTTTTCCGAACTATTCAAATTTTGATTTTTTAAACTGAAATCAGTTTATTACTCTACGACTTAAAATAATAAGAATACTTCAAAATAATAATATATTAATTAAAAGATACCCATATTCAAAAAATAAATTGAATTCTTATAACTAATGTAAAATAAACATGAGATAATTATATTTTATTGGTATAATTTAACTTGGTAGCATAGAAATTATATAGGCAATTAATTATGAAAAATCTTAGAATAAGAAAAAATAAAGATAGTTTTTAATTTTCTTCTGAAAATGGATAAGTTTTCTAATTATTTATATATTTAATTTTAATAATACTATAATATATGAAGTTATCATTAACTGACGAAAAAATGTGTAAAAAGAGTATTTTAACCAAATAATCCCATATAAGCAAAAAAAAATACAAGAATTTTAGTTTTTCGTGAGATGTGAAGCTTAATTTCGTTGTTTTTATATAAATTCTTGATTTTTTCACAAAAAAAATTATGATTTTTTACTATTATAAATATCTATTTAAACGAAGATATTATGGTTTCAGTACCGAATAACTAAACTTAATTTAATCTTAGATTTCACCGATTTAACCTCTAGTTTAAAAAAAAAAACCCCCCCCCTATAAGGACAAATATTTCATAAAAATTTCTTAATTTTACTGATTTTCGATATCAAATTTTTATTCGTAATAAATTAAGCGAGGTTTCTCGTAGCCAAAGCTTTTAGTTAAGCTAAATTAACATAATCGTAGTTAATATTTTTATCTTAATGAAAAAAAATTCTTATTCAAAAACTGATTAGATATGCCATAAACTGTAAATAAAAAAACTATCTATCTCGCATAAGAAAGAAATATAGGTTATATTAAATTTAGAGAATAATAATTATAAAGCTGCAAAAAAAAGCAAAGTTATATTAAATAAAATTATTTAATTATGCTTAAAGTATATAATTTTTTTAAAAAATCTTTTAAAAAAACAATATTAATAGCAAAATTAATATAAATTATAAAAGTTGATTGGTTTTTCTATTTTAAAAACAAGAATAAAAAAATATATGAATGTGATATTCTAAAAAAATACAGATTATAACTATATAAATATCTAAAAGTAAAAAATGCAATAAAAAAAGTCTCAATTTTGAAGGGATGTACAAATAAAGTTCTGAATCTGATTTTCTTTATTTTTTGCAAAATATGGCTGGTATGAATAAATTATATCAGGTAATAGATATTTTAATATTTAATCCACAATGAGAGTGTTTAGTATATACAAAGGTTCTTTAAAAGGATATGTTTCTAGTTATATATATCACAGCTATAAAGTCTCCCAATATTAAAAATAATCACTAATAGACATGAATTAAAGGTGAGTTTTTTTTCTTTTTTTTCACTGAAGAATATCGTATCAAGAACAATTAATCTCAGTAAGGAAAATTTCATACCAGTCTAAAGGATTATATATATATATATATACATATACCATCTGATTGTTAATATAAATTATATTAGGATATATGATCATGAAAAATTTACTAAATTATTTAAATATCCAATAGTGTCGATTTTTTTTTTAAATACTAGAAAATCAAAGTTTTTTTTAACTTCTAAGAGAATATTCCTTGAAGAATTTTGCTCATTATCTATTAGATTTTTTCTAAAAGAATGAAAATTGGAAGATGCTTCTCTTGAATTTTTTCACTCAACTTAGGTGGGGAGCCACTAATTCAGGCGCGAGTTATTTCAAAAAATGGAGGATTTTTTGAAGAATCACCCTTATGTTACCAATTCCAGAACACAGGCGAAACGTGAATACAGAAAGAGGGAACACAGGAAATAATGGATATTAAAACTGACCTAGAGACTTAGGAAAAGTAAATTTTGAGATTTAAATAAAATAATTTATAAGATTTTTATTCAAGTAATTTTATCCTGGTTTTAGTTTCAGGATACTAATATAAAATTAAAGTTTAAATTTTAATTGGATTTAGCTGTAAATTTTATTGGGTTTTAACCAAATTTATATTTAGACCTTATCGAATTTGGTATTAGCTGGCCAAAAGGTTTCTTAGATAAAAAATTATACTTTCTATAATGAATACAAATTTAAACAGGAATTTTATTTAAGATTTTATTGTAAAAAAACGGTGATTATAATTTCCTGACTATTTCAAATTAAAATTTATACCTGCAAGTAAGCTTATATATTTTCTGCCCTTATTAATTAGCTATTGAGTAAAAAAAATTATAACCTAAACATATTTTTGGGTTAAAATCTTTTTTATATGAATGCGGGGTGAGTTTTTTTCAAACTGTTATATTTTTAGCCACGTATTTTTTTGACTATGCTTATATTTTGATGCTGGGTATTATATATATATTTATTTCAGCCTATTTATCCTGGTCACTTAGTATAGGAACATAAGTACTATTAATAAGCAATTATTCATCTTTTCCCATATATATATTTGACCGAAGTTTTTCAGAAGAATTTTCAATAATTTCCACCAGAAGATTCTGATTCTGATTAAGATGTATATGTTTATTTAAATGTTTATTGTAAAATTATCTTCTTAACTTTGAAATATTACAGAGTTATTTTCTTCCACAAAAAACTGGGTAACTATGGCTAATATATATTACCAAATATTTCCTAAAAATTTAAATAATCCATAAAAATATATGTATTTATATTAGAGCTTTTATATCAGTGTATTTAGATAAACTAAAGATAAAAATCTCGGACTATATGATTTATAATATACTTGAGACAATTATTTTGAATTTTTTTGAAAAATTTAACTTTAAATAAAAAACAATAGTTTTTAAAAGCTTGAAAAAAATCTATATATTTATTCGAATACGAATATTAGAAAAAAAAAGTCTAAACAAAACTTGAAATATATAAAATAAATTATTTTATTAGTGATGAAAATTTAAAAATTACAAAGTTGATGATTTCGATATTTGAATTTTTATAAGAAGAAAATTTTAGTATAAAAATATCATTTAATATAAAAATTTATCTTTTAGTATAGAGGAAAAGAATTATGATTAATTCGAAACTAATAATTTTTTTAAAAAAAGCCTTAAGCCCTACAGAGATAGAAGTAGGATTTTTGATGGGACATATGATGTATTTTTCTGATCTAAAAATAAACTAAATAAGTTTAATATTATATAAAACTAAATGGATATCATAAATACCAAAGAGTAAATTTAACCCTCTTCTATCCAGAGAATTTTGTTTAAAAATTTATTATAAATCATAATTTTATCATAAATTATAATAAATATTTTTTTAGAAAAAATTTAAAAGTTCTAAATGATTCTAATTAAAATTGTAAATAATAAAATATTTATTTTTATAGAAAAAACTAAAGGAAAGTTTTTAATAACAAAATATTATCAAAATCAACCAAAACAAATAAGTAAAAACATTCTATAAATACAAAAAACAAAAAATGACCCATAAATCTTAAAATTTAAAAATATTAATTAGTTTCAAAGCTCTTATTTTTATTTCTGTAACCTATTAACGAGCCTGTAATTATTTTATTATTGGATATTAAAGGCTGAATTTCAATATATATATTTTTATATATATACACACAGTTTTTTATAGAATTTTAAAAGCCCAAAGTTAGAAAATGAATATATATATAATAGTAAGTTAGAATTATTTTTATTTTACATGATAATTAAATATTTAGATTGAAATTTTTTTTTTTTTTGTGGTCACCGCAATATTTTCATTCATATTCATAGATCTACGTTACAGAATAAAGAAAATTCAGTGTGATATTTAGTAATGGGGTAAAAAAAAGATATACCATGAGAAGATAGTCAAGGTTATCGGGAAAGAGTGATGAGATATGGTAAATAAAACTCTAGTGTTATAGATTATATGGGGTGTATAGATTTTTTATAAGAGTGTAAGAAAACTAGTGATTTTTAAGCTCTTAATGTCAAATTTTGGAGAATATAGGTCTTGTGAGAAAAAAATATAGTGGATGAAAATAAAGAAAAGATTTAGTTATAGATTTTAAAACAGTTGTGGCGGCAACAAATAATATAGGTTTAAAAAGCTAATAGTGAGCTTAAGTTGGAGAGGGAGTGTGGGAGAGTCAAATTCAAAAGAATAAAGGAGGGGGGTCATACGTAAAGATATTTAGAGAGGTCTTTAAATATAAGTGAAAATTTATTTATGGGAGAAGGTTTAAAAGAGAAAGATATAAATAAGCTAGAATAGAGTGAATAGGGGGTAGCAAAAAAATATATGAAAGAAATCATTATTAAAATTATTTAAAAGGATCATTATTGATTCAGAAAATAATTGATACGCCATTTTTTTTAATTAAATAAAAATATTGTGTTCTTTTTTTCGAATAAATGCAACAATTTCCTCCCAACTCCAAAAAATTTTACATATATTACTCGAACTAAATTTATTTTTATTTAAAATGGATATTTCAACTGCCTATTTAATTATCCAAAAAAATCACTATTTAATTCGGTTATGTTTTTTCTAATTTAAATTTGTTTATTTATGCTGTATGTAATGAATTTTGTCAATTTATTTATCTTTGATCACCTATTACTTTGTATTTTTTTAGTCGCTATCCTGACTTCATACATTGAACTTTTAGGTATTTATTTATGAGAGATTCCTTTCAACTTGAATATTAAAAATTAATATAATGCAAAATAAAATTAGGTGTGATATATTATAGGATAATTTGCAAAAATTATCAGGGTAATAAAAATATTTGCAATATTGATCAGATAATCAAAATACTATTAATTATAGCATAAAAAATTGCCTTATGTTTTTTTAGAAAAATAAAATAGACTTTTCTAAACTGTAAAAAAAAGGTTGGTTTTATAAAACAATGAGATCAAAATCTGAAGTATTTTTACTGTGGTAGGCTGATTTAGATTTTGGTTTTTGTTGATTTATTTTGACACCTCTGATTTGTGTTAATCGCTATTTTTAAGTCCTAAAAGCAAATTAAGAAAAATAAAAAGTTTAACCTTGTTCATTTCTGGATTTTAGATGATAAAAAATGTCGATTATAGTAAAGATAAGAGACTAGATTGTGTCTTTATCCCAAATCTCAGCTGCCCCAAAGTTATTTTCACAGGGATTTACAGCTGTTTTGATAAAGAAAAAAAAAACGATTCAATAAATTTTTTGAAGAAATAAAAGTGTATTTTCATTTATTTTTAACTAAAATATTTTAAATGGTGTAAACTTCTATAATATTTAACTTTTTGAAATTAAATCGCGGTTTTTTGAGATCCAGATTTCAGGCTGAGGTTAAGAAAGCTGAATTTCTCACACCAAGATGAAAAATTTGACATTCGCTTCACTAGCACTAAGTTTATACAAATAGGTCTTTTTGAATAAAACTGGAATAAATTTTACTGTTCCCATTGAAAATAATTTTTTCGAGGTATGGGGTTATTTTAAAAACTGTGAGTTTCCTATATTAAATATAAACCTAAAATTTAGTTAAATTATTGTTATTAATACTTAGAAAAAACCGATCAGTAAATTGAAAGCGATTTCATTTTAAGGGTAAATTTTTTATAAAAAAGATATGAGCGCGATTAGTTGTATCTTATTTTATTATTCTTGTTATTTAAAATATACAACTATGCTTATAAAATTTTTTAATAGAATAAGAATTATTTCTAAATATTTTTCTTATTTAGATAAATTCTAAAATTTGGCTTAAAAACTAAGATATCAGCCTACTAATTATAAATTTTTGGGATTTATAGGCTTCATATTAATTTTTTTTAAAAATTTAGTTTTCTTTAATTTGATATTTTTTATAAAACTTATCAATAAAAAAATATCAATTTATTTTTAGCTTTCTTTTTAAATTTATTAATTTGTAAAAAAAATAATTTTCAAAAATAAACCTACTATGTAGTTGAAATTTCGGGCTAAAATGAAATATATAAATTAATATTATTACAAAAGGATTTTTTTCATAACTTTTTATTTTTGAATGAATTTTTTTAATTCCCGAATATTACTCTTGAATCGCTTTCAGCCCCACAAAAAATAAGTTTTATTGTTTTTGGACTTCCAAGGAGCTTCTTCACTAGTAGGGGCAATGTATTTTTAAGATATTATATCACGATGTTGTCTAAAAGGCTTAAATTTTTCTCTTATTTATTAATTAAGTATTTTATAGTGAATAAAGCTAATTTAATATTCATTATTTAATTTTAAGAAAGTTAAAACTATAAAAAAGTGTAAAAGTGAGATTTTTTGATCCTCAATATCTTCACAGGAAAATTTTATTTATTCAAAACCCACAAATATCTATCTAATTTTTGATTTATATACACTTAATAAATTGTCCCAGAAATTTCTTAATATCTCATAGCTCCCTAATAACATGTATTTTTGTAATGTTTATTTAGATTTTTTAGAAATATTTCATCGTCTATCTAAAGTTTCTTTATATCTAAAGTACATTTTTTCACTTATTTTTGACAAAAATCCGCATAATGAATCAAAAAAAGACACTGACATCAATATCAAAATCCGGTTGCCTATTGACTCCAAATTATTAGGTGAAAATAATCATATCTGGGTACAAGAAAATAAGATGTAGACCATTTTATAAATTTTTTTATTTTTCAAGTAGTTGTAAATATCTATTTCCAATAACCTTATATTTTTCTTTTTTTTTTCGAGATTTATATCGACTGGCTATATTTCATTGTTTATCTTCTTAACAAATTTATCTATTATGTTAATATTTAAATGAAATAAACTCTTAAAAAAATTTTAAAGTGGTTATATTTCTGATAATGCTTATCTCTGTACCTTTTAATCCATAATTACTTGTTAAAAAAATTTAATATTTAGAAATATAATCCTTATTTATTTTAAATTCTGTTATTTTTTTTTTCTTCATGATTCGCGTTTTCAGAATTATAAACCCATAAATATATTTTCAGAATGATATCACCACCTGAAATAGATGAAGTTATTATTAAACTTCATGTATCTGGAACCTATATACAGCAATCCAATTAAATTACAGGCGTTGAATTTTTGACGTATATATAGCATTGATTAGGGAAAAAAGTTTAAGTATAAAATCCTCCCTCTTGGGTTTTGAATTTATAATTCGTACCAACATTAAACTCTTTTATTTTTTTTCTAAATTCGTTTTCCTGAACTTTAATTGAATCGGTTTTATTTTGGTACATTCCACGATGTGCCATAGAGATATTTATTTAGATTTGTAATTTTCTAAGTAAAATTTTTAATGTCTTTGGGAACTGATTTTGGGTAGCTTTCTATCAAAAAAATTTCAACCATTAGATTGATTTCACAGTAGTCTAGGCCCTTTAAGGTAATACGTAAGATTTTTAAAGCAAGAAAAATAGAAAAAGCTATCAATATCTAAACAGAGATTATAATTATAATCACAATCTTATAGATAATATTTTGCGTAAATTCTATCATCAAACTATATACCAATTTATATTCAATAAAATTATCAATTTATTGATTAACAAGAAACCCAACTTATTTCTCTTTATTTTTAAAAAATTTATTTTCGAAATTTTTTGATATGAAATCACAATATTTATTTTAAAAAATGTTTTAAATTTACTGATCGGTTTTTTCTAAGTATTAATAACAATAATTTAACTAAATTTTAGGTTTATATTTAATATAGGAAACTCACAGTTTTTAAAATAACCCCATACCTCGAAAAAATTATTTTCAATGGGAACAGTAAAATTTATTCCAGTTTTATTCAAAAAGACCTATTTGTATAAACTTAGTGCTAGTGAAGCGAATGTCAAATTTTTCATCTTGGTGTGAGAAATTCAGCTTTCTTAACCTCAGCCTGAAATCTGGATCTCAAAAAACCGCGATTTAATTTCAAAAAGTTAAATATTATAGAAGTTTACACCATTTAAAATATTTTAGTTAAAAATAAATGAAAATACACTTTTATTTCTTCAAAAAATTTATTGAATCGTTTTTTTTTTCTTTATCAAAACAGCTGTAAATCCCTGTGAAAATAACTTTGGGGCAGCTGAGATTTGGGATAAAGACACAATCTAGTCTCTTATCTTTACTATAATCGACATTTTTTATCATCTAAAAGCCAGAAATGAACAAGGTTAAACTTTTTATTTTTCTTAATTTGCTTTTAGGACTTAAAAATAGCGATTAACACAAATCAGAGGTGTCAAAATAAATCAACAAAAACCAAAATCTAAATCAGCCTACCACAGTAAAAATACTTCAGATTTTGATCTCATTGTTTTATAAAACCAACCTTTTTTTTACAGTTTAGAAAAGTCTATTTTATTTTTCTAAAAAAACATAAGGCAATTTTTTATGCTATAATTAATAGTATTTTGATTATCTGATCAATATTGCAAATATTTTTATTACCCTGATAATTTTTGCAAATTATCCTATAATATATCACACCTAATTTTCTTTTGCATTATATTAATTTTTAATATTCAAGTTGAAAGGAATCTCTCATAAATAAATACCTAAAAGTTCAATGTATGAAGTCAGGATAGCGACTAAAAAAATACAAAGTAATAGGTGATCAAAGATAAATAAATTGACAAAATTGATTACATACAGCATAAATAAACAAATTTAAATTAGAAAAAACATAACCGAATTAAATAGAGATTTTTTGGATAATTAAATAGGCAGTTGAAATATCCATTTTAAATAAAAATAAATTTAGTTCGAGTAATATATGTAAAATTTTTTGGAGTTGGGAGGAAATTGTTGCATTTATTCGAAAAAAAGAACACAATATTTTTATTTAATTAAAAAAAATGGCGTATCAATTATTTTTTGAATCTGAAATAATTCATTCATGTTTTTATCAGTTTTTCTCTGATTTAATTAAGTAAAACTATAAAAAAAAGATTAAGTTCGCTTAAAAAAAAAAGATTAACTCTTAATAAATATAAAAAGAAGGAAATCAAATATTAAAAAAAAATCAAAAATCAAAAATATTAAATCATCACTTTTATTATTTAAAATTTAATATTGATGAATTTTTGGGATATTTTAAAGGATGTTATTATCAAGAAAATAAAAAATTTACATCACATCTGCGAAAATATTGAATAATTCATATGATCATTTGAGAGTGCAACAAAGTGGTCAGATTTATAATAAACTGAAAAATAAAACAAAAACAGATTTAAAACAGGCTTAGGGATTTCTAAAAAAAGATATCTTTTATATAAAAAATCACTAATTTGTACCAAAAAAACTAACAATTAGAAAATAATTAATTTCAAAAAATTTAAATGGTATTTCATTAATTCGAATCTGATGAAATTTCTGAAAGTTCTTATAATGAGTTATTCTTATAAAAATTATAATTGCTCAAGGTCTGAATTTAAATAGAAAAGTTATTAATAAAACTCTATTTAAAGAATTTCTGAAATTTTAATTAAAAATTAATGAAAGACACCAATTAAAAAAAAACAACATAAACACACACTTATATCTTAATAAAAAATGGTTTTTTTGTAAAGTATTTAAATTTCACAAACTGATTAACTAAAAACCGATTTAAAAATCAATTAAATATATATTTATTAATTCATGGTCCAAATAAACAAATACGAGCAATAATAGTATTAATATTCTGCGTTTATAAGCTACATAGATTATTTTTCAGAAATGACATATATTTTAAATGTGAGATTTTATATTGAAATAAATTTACATATATCAGAATATATAATTGGCTGATTAAAGAATGTATATGAAATTTATCCAATTAAGTCTATGTAAAAAAAAGTAAATAATCTAGAACCTTTATGATACTGTATTAATTACTCTATTCTATATTGAAATTATATAAATTATATCAGCATAGTTTTTAAACATGTCTAATAATGGGTAGGTATCATTTATATAATATTCAGTATATAAAAAAAATCCTTTGTTTTTACCTCAGTCCCTCAAAGACTTATTTTTTTCTAAGCACGAAATTAAACAGATTTTTTATTGCAAAATTTCTTATCCTCTTTTTAGAATCACAAAATAGACTCATATTGTATTATATATTGATTTTATAACACAAGTCTACATTTAACGGATATTGAAATTTATTTTCTAACCCTTTCTTTGAAAGCGCTAAATAATTTTTTTTCCCAATTTTGTTTAAATAATTGAAAATTGGCTAAAATGAAATATTATATTATTTCTGATACAGATTAAAAAAATTTGAAACCAATATATGAATTAAGTAAATTTGATCCTGGAAAATTAACCTGTCTATATATTTAATTATAAATAATCCCTAAAAAATTAAAAAAAATACAAGAATTTCATTAAAAAATCTATTCCACATATAATTTATCACATGATTATTTTTTTTCATTTCCTGCATAATAAATAGCTGGGGATATTAATTTATGACTTTGTTTTATAAAAAACTTCAATATGTTAAAATTTTATTGTTATTTTACCAAAATATTCGAGCTATTGTTAACACTAATCAAATTAAATAATATTTACTTAATAATTAATAAGTGTTTTGGTATCGAAAAAACTTGCGTATCTAAAAAGAATCTTTGTGAATAATTGGAAAATATTAAATCTATTTTAATGTTCTAAATAAATAAAAGGCGCTTTTTTTTTGACGAGTTTTATCTTTATGGTTAATATTTTGATGCAATATAACTAGTTTCCAAGATTTTAAACTTTCAGATATCAGAAAAAATGTTAATATATTTAAATAAGTATATTTAATCAATATTTTATTTAAGTTGAGGTAGAAGTAATGATAAATTACTATAAAAAACACTAAAAATAATTTGAAAATATAAAAACGGAATTTAATAAACGGAATATATAATTTAATTAGATAATTTTTTAGTTTACTCAGTTAAAATCCAAAAAAGATCGACGAAAATTTCTGAAATTTTATATTGAAGCCTATTTTGTTTTCATATTTTTAATTTAATTTAAAATATTTCAAATATTTTTGCGATAGTTTTTGGGGACTTATACCGATATAATTTTTTAAAATTTTCACTAGCCTTGAATTTTTCAGAGTCATTAAAAATTTAATGATTTTTGAATCTTGAAGCTTTTTATTTTTATAATATTTGATTTATAAAAAAAGATGTGATAAATGTTATTTTTTCATGCAATTTTAGTAAAAACATTTTTAAAAGGTATAGTATAAAAATTGGAGAAAAATTCACAAGATATAAAATATCTAATTTTTTAAAGTTTATTGATTCATACAAAGAAATTTCGATAAGTTATGAGGTATTAAATACATCTTTTCTAATGCAATTTGGATAAAAGTGGGTTCAATCCAAAAAAATGTGAATATAATTTAGAAAAAGTGAAGTAAAATGAAAAATAAGTAAAAATTAATTCGAATAAGTGAATTAAATTTGTTCGTATTGCATACAATTAAAAAAAAATTGAAATTGAATTCGAATTAGAGCGACCAATTACGAAAAAATTGATTTAAAATTCAAAAAAAGTAATCGCGATTTGGTATGAATTTTAAATCGGTTAAAATTCATAATTCCACTATTTTTATTTTGAGACAAAAAAAATATGTGTGAGCTATTTTCCAATAAATATTTCTATTTTGGGAATATGGGAAATAATTTTTTAAATCTTATAAATTTACGAAAAATGAAAAATTTCCTAACCTTTAATTCCTTTTTTTAAAAAAAACAATAATAAAGCTGATCCAAAGTAGAAATTTTGATTTGTAATTTTTTATCACGAAAATTTGTTCCTTAATTGCGTTATTTGAATCCTATTCAGATTTCAGTGAGAAAAGGAATAAGGTTCTCATAAAATAAAAAATTCCGAAATTTAAATTTGCTATTTTATTTGAACTAATATTTTCAATATCACATTTCATTTTAAAAATATCGACACGTCTTTGGAATGAAATTTTTTTCCAAAAAAATCAGTCTTTAAAGAATTATATTGAATTTAAAAAAACAAATAATGGAAATATAAATTTAATCGAAGAAATAAGAATTAAAAAATAAAATAAAATGAGATTAAAATAGAAAAAAAAAATCCAATTTTGAGCCAAAGACCATACACCTTAGCCGTATCGCATCAAAATTATATTTTGTACACGACCTATATACTTTTTGTATATTTCTTGTGAAACGGCTCAAATCGATTTTTAAATAGCAGATAATATGGTCTTGGTTTTCTATTAAACTCGAGCAAATTGCTGATTCGGGACACCAACATGGATTATTTTTATTTTTTCAAAAATTATTTTTTATCTCGGACTTTAAAAAAATCCATGAATTTAATATTGTTTTTAGCATCAAGATCATTTCTAAAGATAAAGCGATGTAACAACTTCATATAGATAAGTCGTTTCTCGTTTCTTCTGTAAAATATTGATTTATATGAAGAAATTACTATGTTTTGTTGAGATATCCAATTTGATAGAGTTTCATTATTCAATTCGACCACCCGAGAGCTTCATACATCCTCTGAATAACCTTTTATTTTGGTTTTAAAATTTAGTATCCCAATAGAAAAAAACTTTTCCAATTATGTGTAAATTAGGTATTTTTGTTAAATTATGTTTAAAAAACGTTTTTCCACATCTTCTTGATCTTTCCCTAGTTCTCTTAATGAATAAATTTACATACTGTCATACATAAAAATGAATTTTTTCTTGGAGATAGGGTAATCAAGGAATTTTTTTTCGTATTCCCTTTTTTTTTCTTATTTATCTAGACTTAGCCTGTGTTGACTCGAAATATATACAGCTAGCTCTAAAAGTTCTGAAGATTAAATTTCTGCTATTTTTTTGAGTACAGAATTTCAACTCTTATTCCAAAAAAATAAACTGAGACAATTACTTGATCGTATAAAATTTATTTTCATCTAATTTTTGGACCATTAATTCATAGTGTTCATATTTTAGCTTTCAAAAGCTAAATCTGATAAAGTTTCGATTTTTGGGGTATATATTTCCAGATTTAATCCAATTTTATGGAGTAGAAATTGAAATTTTATGCGCAGAAATAAGACTATATAATCCATTTCAGTTTTTGTAGGATTTTATAACAGCCGATCCTATTGAAACGTGATTTTTTTTGCATTTTCCCCTCTTTACTTGGACATTTAATCCATTGATAATATTATTCGACTCCATTTTAAATTGATTTATATTATTTTAATATTTAAGGAATATTTTTGCATAAATATCATTATTTATAGTTTTAAAATGAACTGTTATATTGAATATATCAATTCAAATAAAATAGCAAATTTAAATTTCGGAATTTTTTATTTTATGAGAACCTTATTCCTTTTCTCACTGAAATCTGAATAGGATTCAAATAACGCAATTAAGGAACAAATTTTCGTGATAAAAAATTACAAATCAAAATTTCTACTTTGGATCAGCTTTATTATTGTTTTTTTTAAAAAAAGGAATTAAAGGTTAGGAAATTTTTCATTTTTCGTAAATTTATAAGATTTAAAAAATTATTTCCCATATTCCCAAAATAGAAATATTTATTGGAAAATAGCTCACACATATTTTTTTTGTCTCAAAATAAAAATAGTGGAATTATGAATTATAACCGATTTAAAATTCATACCAAATCGCGATTACTTTTTTTGAATTTTAAATCAATTTTTTCGTAATTGGTCGCTCTAATTCGAATTCAATTTCACTTTTTTTTTAATTGTATGCAATAAGAACAAATTTAATTCACTTATTCGAATTAATTTTTACTTATTTTTCATTTTACTTCACTTTTTCTAAATTATATTCACATTTTTTTTGGATTGAACCCACTTTTATCCAAATTGCATTAGAAAAGATTTATTTAATACCTCATAACTTATCGAAATTTTTTTGTATGAATCAATAAACTTTAAAAAATTAGATATTTTATATCTTGTGAATTTTTCTCCAATTTTTATACTATACCTTTTAAAAGTGTTTTTACTAAAATTGCATGAAAAAAATATTAAAAGATATGAAAAAAAATTCTCCTGGTTTAATTAATATAATTTTGTAACTTTTTCAAATTTATCTGAATTCTATAAATAGAGATTTTCATAGGTAAATAAAATCAATTTTCTAACCTTATTTTTAGGAAAATATAAATATCTTATTTAAAGAATATAATATTTATATGAAAGTGTTCTCATACTGGTATCGAGGCTCTTAAAAAAAATTAATGTAGAAAAGCTGGGAATGAATAGACCCTTAATCATGTCATTCATTCCGGTATTTTCCTTCTAAAATCTAGTCATCTGAAATTCGCTATCCAATCGATATTAAATAATTGGTATTTAAGATTATCTGAAGTAAAAGAAAAATACGTGTATTTTTAGACGAAGATGGTTCAACATTGGAAAATTCATCTTGATTTATAATAAAGAGTTAGAGGAGCAGTAATTTCTAGGCAAGGTATAAATTATCTAGCCTGGGATCTATAAACAGGACGAAAATGGACCGAAAAAAAAAATAAAGAGGATATTTTTTAAACGAAAGAATCTTTTTTCTATTTATTTATTATATTAAAAAGTTAACTTAGAAATATAAACGGGAGTTAGTTTTCATAAATAAATCATTAAATAAACATCAAATTTCCATTCTTAGAAGTTTATTATCCTCTTATTAAAGTATACATAAAATAAAAAATCAAATCAAAAAGATGGAAATGAAATCATCTATGAAAGATTTTATTCACTCCTAATCAACACGCAAGCCCTAAGCACGGAACAGGTCACCCTCCTTAGATACTATCAAACCTCATATCGTATATTACCTGAATTTATATGTTTAATAAATAAAAAAAACAAAAAAAATGCATCAGATAGTTCTCTTTGTAATTTTTTTTAATTTTAATAAAAGCCGAAATGTATATTTGAGGGTAATTTTATCAAAATTTAATTTTTGGAAATATTTTAGTATTATCCTTAGAGAAAATTATCTGTGATAGATAAATAATAATATAAACTCTCCTGTCAATATATAAATTTTATTTTTAAATTTCATTTTCCAAAAATATAATTCCAAAAAGATTTTAAGCACTTTAATAGAGCCCATATAATTCCACGCATTGTTAAAATTTGGTATCTAAAATATTTTGTTGGTTTAAATATACTGGATACAGCTATAAGTTAAATTTTCGATTGCTAAAGTAGCATTAAATTAATAATGAAAAACCGATACTTGAATTTGACCTGTATTTTATCAATTATAATAATGAATTTATTTATATAAATCCAAGAAGGTCACAGAATTTCATTCCGATCTTTTCGGATCCAAGATGAAAACTCTAACTCACTAAATTTGATTTCTGATTTGATTAATTTTATCGAAAATTGAAAATAGTTTTTAGTTATATTTACTGATTGAAACGTGTATTAAGATAGAATTTTTTTTTGCATAATAAAATTTTCAAAGCGATCTTAACTTTAGACCAAAAGTTAATTTTTTTGATTTTAATACATATTAATTATTTTTTAGGAAGTAAAATGTCCTTGGAGGGGGGGTATTGAGTTTTTTTATTTTGTATTTTTTTTTGCACTAATTTCGGATAAGATATATATATACGAAAATGAATTTTTATTTTTAATAATATTCAAAAATTTGTGAAGAATGAAAAAAATTAAAAAATGATAACATAAAAAAATTAAAAAATAAAAAACGAAATCAGTTTATTTATAAATTTTAGTGCCTTTAAAAAATTAAAAAATAATAATACATAGTCTCGGTGATTTTTCTCATATTACCATAGTTTTTTTTTACTAATGTAAAAAATTTCTTCTATTAATTATGTATTAAAAACATTAATAGGTTATTATTATCGGCCTGGAAACTTAAATATTTTTTCTTTTTTCTTTTTAAATTTAAAATATACCTCCTAAATTTAATTATAATTCCAAAAATATTGTTAAATCTTTTTGTATAGAGTTGAAATTTGCGAATAAGGTTAAAATAATTTTTTGGCTGATTTTCAGCTTAGAAAAATTAAAAACTCATTGAGCTACAAAAAGTTTCAGGATTATATTGTTTTTTTCAAGATTTAATATTTTAATTAAACTGAAAAGCTTAATTTTATTTTGTGATAAAGTTTTCAAAATTCATTTACAAAATCATAAGTTTTATTCTCAGTAATTTTTAGTTAAATTTTTACAAAAATTTCTCTTAATTTATTGAAATGATTTTTATTTTTTAAAATGTTGAATTTTTATTTTTAAAAAACGTGATTATTTGATCTTATTATCTAAATTTTATTTATTTTTGAAAAAATCTCAGTATAAATCAATCAATTCGGAAAGATCATGATGTCTTAAATAATTTAACAGACCCCAAAATCAATTTTTGTTTGAAAATATCAAAGATCTTGTTTTATTAATATCTTATATTTTATGACGTTTTTACGTACGATCCTCTTATTTATGTGATATTATTTTTGTGAGTTTTTTACTTGTGTGATTGTGATCCAATATTTCAAATGATATTATTTGTTAATATTATAAAATTATTTTCGATTATATTCTTATATTTGAAAAAATGTTTTCAAAAAACAAATCTGCAAATAAAAATATGTTAATTATATGATTAAAATTCAAACAATAATTTGACGTTTTAATTTACATCTAGGTAAATAATTTATCTTAATTTTGAAAAATATGAAATTTATTAGATATTAATAGCAATATACCTAAAAAATAATACCTTTCTCATGCTAAATAAAACTATTTAATTGAGTTTTTATAAACATCTCAGTGTCGGGTTAAAGTTAAATTAAATTATTTATATTTTTTTAACACATATTCAAATATCCAATTATTCATTCTCAATTACTCCATACTGATTTTTAATAAAAAAATATATGTCTATACTTTGATAATTTATTATTTATTTTACTATTTTGTTCGTATAATTAATTATTTTTTTTGAATAATCGTTAATATATTTATCGGATAGTTATGATCAAATATATTAACTCTGAAATTATACCATAACTTTTTTTTTGTTAAATGTTTTTTCTAAAATAGTTAAAGTTTTTATTTTAAAAATTAAAAGAATATCAAATATTTCACACATTAAAATACTATTCAAAAATACATAGGCTCAAAATAGCCAAAAAAGAATAATAACACATTTGGATCAGATTTAAAAAAAAGATATAATAAAGATGAGGATCATATAGCTATCAAAAAATATATAAATAATATTTTCAGTAGTTTAGAGGGATTTTTTTAAATGAAAAATAATGATAATTGAATCTATTAGTATACAATTATTTTTTAAAATAAAAACACCCCACCTTTGAAAAAAAAAAAAATTAATTATATTTTTTATATTTAAAATGAAAATTTCAATCCATAAATAAAGTTATTTAAAGTAATCTTGAATAATCTAAATAATAATTATATTTTATTATACATCTTTGATATTTATGTGAAGCTTTAATTGAGAATTTATCAAATTCCTTTATTATAAAAAGCAGTTAATAGGTAAAGTAAAAAAATAATTATCCAAAAGGTTAAAAAACTTATATTACAACGAAAAAAAGATAAATTTTGTGAATAATCAAGAATAATTGGTTCCTTATGGGCTACCGATGCATAAAAAGCACTCTTAATAAAGAAATAAAAAAAGTTAATAAAAAATTACAGGGTTTTCCAAATCTATGGAACCTTTTTTTCATAAAAATTTTTTTTTTGTCAAACCAATTGAATATCTTTTTCCGAAAAATAACATTTTTTCCAATCCAATTATACCTTTTTTTCATAATAACAGAACTTTTTTTTCATTTCAATAGAAATTTTTTTTCATTCTAATAAAGTCTTTTTTTCATAACAATAGCGCCATTTTTTCATACCAGTAGAACCTTATTTTCATAAAAATCGAACATTTTTTAAAGAATAAAGCTTGTTTAATAGGAGATTTGGCCAATTCTCAAGCCTATTATGTCACATATTTCTGTGTTAATTAATTTTGATATGGCTTCTAAATCAAACTTTTATATTCCCAATCTATCCTTATTTTTCCCAGAACTCGAGTGGTTTTTACCGAATATAGCTTTTTTAAATAATCAGCTATAAATTTCGTTTAATTTTTCCCTGCTTTTTTTGGTTTATTTTTCTCTTAAGATATACACATTAAAAAGTGAAAAATAAAATTAAAGTGTCATTTAAAATGATTCTAATTCGGTAATTTTTTATTTTTAATGACCACAAAAAAAGATAATGGAAAATTAGGAATATTTGACAAATGTGAAAAATTAGCTATATATTTAACCAGTATTATAACCCCCTGATTTTTTTATCAAATAAAAACAATAATAAAATAGTTACTGAAATTTGAATACAAAAAGTTGCTATCTGAATAGCCAATTGATTTTTACATTTACTCAGAGCTCATTTATATTTATCAAATAATACGAAAATTATTCATTTTGGGAAATTTGATTATTTTAATTCATTAATTTAGTTAAATAATACTTCCCATTGAAGAATTTTAAAAAATATTCGTTGTTTAACTGTTTTTATTGAATGAAAATCTCAGAGAAAAAAATATCTAAAATTATAAATTTTCACATTTATGGTAGTTTTAAAAAAATTATCTTAGGTAATTTTCTTGTAAAATAAAAACAATAATTACAAATTAATGTGGATAAAATGTGTATATTTCATTTAAAAGATTTACTTTACTTTTTATTTTTGAATATATATAAATGGCACAAGAACTGTTAATTAGCTAATTTATATAAAATTATCATTTCAATTACACAAGAATATTTTATAATTGATTAATCTATATAAAATGGAAAATAATCATGAAGATTTTTCATCAAGTGAATTCTCTGGTTATTCGAGTGAAAATACATCAGAAATATCGTTAAACCTTATTGATTGTAGCCTGGAAGAAAATATTTCCAATAAAATAACAACTATTACTAAGGAGATGATATCTCATTTCATTACAAAATATGAAAACAGAAATTCAAACCTGGAGATTTCCGTAGAATTGGGTATATCAAAATCCACCGTTA
>LSSL01007438.1:0-17279 GCA_001953115.1 Smittium mucronatum | reverse complement strand
GTAAAAATGAAAAAACACATTAGCTTTGTAGAAAATTTTCACATTATTCCAATAGAGGATCTATTTATTAACTCCACTTCTGGGTTATCCAATATATTTATATAATTTCCACCGAGTGTATTTACGAATTGGACAAGTCATAAAAATTCAAAAGGAAAGTGTCCACCCACATTTGGGAGTCTCCCATATATTACCCGGTTATACGGTATATAAGGTACTAAATTTATATTTAAAATAATAAGCTTTATTTGTTAAAGAAGAAAAATATACCAATAATGGGGTTTTTGAAAAACTCTGCTTTTTTTTGAGTCTTTTAAATCACGAATATATAATAATTTTTTGGAAATCAATTAAATTTACGCTAATTTATGGAGAAAAATTAATTTTATATATAAATCGATTTTTTTAGAAAATATATGTTCATTTATTGTTTTTGATAAAGTTTTAAGTAACATCCAAAGAACCATAATCGGGTTTAAGTATGTTTAAGCTACCCAGTTTTTTTTTTAGCAAATATAGAAAAATTTTATAATTGTATTTTGGCTATAGGGCTAATTTAAAAACAAATATATGACTCGTGAACAAAATTGAATAGTTGATTTGATATTTAGCATCAATTTTTTAACAAAAAAATTATCTTTGCGAAATTTTGATTACATCGCTTCATCGATATTTGAATCTAAGATCTGGATCTTTTACCCCATATATTTAAACGCTCCACCTCCCCTATCAGAAAAAAAAACTAATTATTATGCTTAGCTAAAACCCCAAAATATATATAACACAATATAACACACACAACTTCCTCATTCAATGGTATTTAAATCGCCATTGAGAAAGAAAATTGGGAATTACAGATTACAGATTTCGAATTGTAAATAACAAGCAAAAAAAATATTTAAGTCCTTTAAACAGGTGGAGGTCATAGACACAAGATATTAGTCGTTTTTTATTATTTTATTTTAGATATTTATAAATCATATTAATTAAAAATAAAAACATCTGAATATGCTCTCAATTCGAAATATATCTGTCCATAAATCATAAAAAAAACTTATCAAAATTAATCTAGCTTCTTAGTTAATTTTTGAAAAACCTTCAAGCTTATTTTAAAATCAGGGATAATCATACGTGCTTTAAGGTCTTAAATTATAATTTTATCAAATAAAAATAAATTTTATTCACATTGTATATATTATATATTTCTTACCTATTATTGCAAACGTTATTTTCAGATTTCACCACTATGAAATAAAAAATATTGCGAAGCTTATCCTAAACCCCATTTTTTTTCAAAAAAATATAATTTTAATTAAAAAAATTCAGCTTTATAGAAAAAAATGGTGTCTTTTATAAATATGATAGTTTTATTGCGCATAATTTAATATTATATATATATGTAAGTATTCAAATATAGATATTATGTTTACTTAACAAAAAAAAAATTCAGTAATCACTGCTAAATTTTTTAAAAAAATCAGACAAGATATTGCTGCTTTTTTTATATTTATTAGTCTTCCAACTTATTTTTTTTTATGGATCAGATTAATGCCAATAGCTTTCTGATGATTATTTTTGTTGATAAACCATCATACGTGGGCGCATTTTTCTCTTTCTTTTAAATTATAGTAGCTGTAAAAAAATTTCTGTTTAGTGACTAAATTAGAATTATTATAAACTTATTACATTCATATCATTTATAGGTAGCCAATAAAGATAATTTAATTGTGATTTAACCGATTAAGATATTAAAAATATAGATATACCTAGTTAAATTTACTAAAAGATATTATTTTTTTATAATTCTCGCCAAATTTTAAAATTAGTAGCTTGTTATTAATAAAAAATTAACTGGGCTTTTTTGCGGGTTTATTGTAAAAAAATCCCTATTAATTAATTTACACGCTTTTAAGAATTTAAACATTGCTTTAAGCATTATCTCTATATTAATTTAATAAAAAGACGTAATTCTATTGGAGAAAGTATGAAACCAATATTTTTTTCACAATTGATAAATACTAATGGGTATTATCTTTTTTTTAGCATTTTTAGTGAATTATTAAATATTGGATGATAAATGTTTTTATTAATCGTTAAATACTTCTGGAACGAATTAAAACTATAATAAAATTTATAAATCAATCTTTAATTGAGTATTGTGTGTTAAAAAAAGAAATAGCATACATTATATTTGAAGATATTAATCTTACTCTATATTTTTTTAAAAAAATTCAGATGAGAAAAAAAAAAGTTACCGATTTACGACATGTGGAAGGAAATGTTTAATAACTTTGGAAATATATTTTCCTCGCCCTTATATCCCTCAATATTTATTTTTTAAGAAAAAAACTAACGTAACTTTTTAGACTTAAGAATCTTTTATATGATATATATTTTGTTTTAATAAATGTATTTACTCTTTATAATACACATTATTTTCTGTTTTTATTTTAAATAAGCAGATTATGCATTGATTTTCAAAATTTTCACAGATTTTTAATATTTAATATACTCCCTTGTTGTAATGAACCGATAGATTCAGTACACGCATTGAATGTTTGATCCAATTAAGAAATCTTCCCATAAGCATAATTGGATTTTAGAAAATAGAAAATGGTATAAATAAGGAAGAGTAGACATTTTGGAATGGCTAAGCTTTTCAACTAGTCTCTTTCACTATCTTTTATATTTTTAACTAGTATTTACTTTTACCTTTTGTTATTAAAATTATCCCATTAAACCTGTTCCTTACACTTGTATACTAATAGTCTTTGTATTCTTTTAAAAAAATTAAAAATTTTAACTTTTCTTCAAAAGTGGGTCCTCTTACCTGAATCATAGTCTCAAATTGTTTATCAGAATCGGATTTAAATCGATTAATTGTTGATTCAGAAATTTAAAATTCTTAGTTTGCAGATTATTATATCCTGCACTCTAAAAAATGGTAAAAATATATATGAGATCAGGAACTTGTTAAATATTAATGGAATATTAGCTAAATCATTATTATCCTCTAACATATTTCACAGTTTTCGTATTATGATTAAATCTTTTAAAGCTATAAAATTTTTTCCTTAAAAGGTTTCGTTGTGGCTAAAAATTATATGTAGCACGATAAATTATCAAAAAAACGAACATAATCAAACCTAAAATGATTTTTAAATGATTATTATGAATGTGATTGAATTTTAGCATTAAATTAATTGATTTGTAACAAAAAATAGTATATATATTTAAAATTCAGTATATTTTTAATAAACCGGTATTCATTCGTTTAAATAATGATATTTCTAAAATTTTCACCGGCTTTTATCTAAAATTTATCATTAAAATATTCATCAACACTACTGGTGCTTAATAATACTTGTTGAGATTTGAATATTTTTAGGATGTTTCTAAATTTATTAAAATTATTAAATAAATTTTTTTAAATTAGTTTACACACATAAAACAATAAATTAGTTTTCATAAACTTGAAAAAAGTATTACTTTAAGTAATTAAAAACACACAAAGTTAATGCAAATTTATTTTTTAATAACTCAATCTATTAAAAAAAGCTGACTTGATATAATATAATTCCTGAGTATTAATAATTCTGGATTATTTTTATATTTAATAAACTTTTAATTTTATCCGAATACCAAAATTCTTTTAATATTTATTGTTTATTATAAATAGCACATTTAATTAATATGTAAAAATTTATAAATTCAACAATAAAAAAAATTGACCTGAAGTTTAATAAAGAGGGTATTTTCGTTTAACAAAAGATTCAAATGCATGTAATTATATAATATGATAATATTTCTAAGCTTACCAAAATAAAATCGCGTTTATATAATTTTTTTATAGTATCATTGAAAGTCTCAATTATAAATATACAGATTTAAACGAAATCCTTGTTATTAAATTCATATTAAGCTTGTTTTAAGTAAAAAACAGATGTTTATTTATTTAAAAACATATATATGATCCAATTAAAATCTTCCCCCCCCTGGATGTAACAATATTTTTTAATTTATTTTCTTTTAGAATGGAATATATTCAACATCAGAATCTTTAATTATTTCAATAAATGTTCTTCAAAACTCCACTATGCTAGTATATTCTCAAGAATTGTATCGGCCATTAATTGTTCTGTTGAATATTTCAATACCATTTTTTTTTGATGGAATAAAGATGGAATATCCCTCAAAAAAGTTTGAACTGGTTTTCAAGTATTCATTTATGTCTTTAGATATTATTTTATCAAGTTACCCAAGATGTGAATATTTCATTATGAAGAGATTTTTTCATTTTTTGAAATTTTCATGAGTTTGGAACAGCTTCATTCTCCACAAATTATTATATGAAATTTGGCTAAAATTGTTATTTTTCCTTTTTCCAATTATTTTCTTGAATTTTTTGGCTACATGAAACCAAAATATTTTTTTAATTAGAATTTTTTTATCTGCCTAGCTCAATCCGAAATGATATTTGAAATTTAAAAGTTTAAATTTTCACTTTCCAATGCTTTTTATTAGGATATTAAGAAATGCATATAAGGACTTTTATTGTCGCTGCTCACGATTGAAATAGATATTGAAATGGATTTCTGATTGAATTTTGTAACACTTGAAACTATTACCAGATACCTTCCATAATGTAGCTTAAATTTTGAAGCCAAATGGAAAATTTCAACTCATTATAATATTTTTATTCAGTTTTTTGATGTCACACCGAAAATCAAATTCTCTATATCCGATGGAAAATTTGCAAAGTATAGACTATTTGAATCTTTTTTTTTCTCGAGAACTTCGTCCATATATCTCCAAAAAAGTCGGTTTTAGTCGGCTTAATTTTTTGATTCTTTCTTTATTAATATTTCACAGCAGAGTATATTAAATTAAACCCAATGTGATTACCATTTTTTTTTTTTGATTTTCTCTTAATTATTCTAAAGTTTAGACAAAGTTTGTGTAATACCGAAATTTATTTTTTATGGAAAATAATTTCATCTGTGAAGCAGTTATCACAATGATTATTTACCTGATAATTCGCAATTCTGCTGTCATAAAATATTCATACTCTTAATATGAACAGGTATTCATTTACTTTAGAATTTAAATAGTGGTAAACTGTTTTATTACAATATTTTGGTATTTTTGAATACTTTGCACTCGAAAAATTCCTATTTTTTTTTATTCGGCTCATTCTTCACCAAATACCACTCGAAAACAGAGATTTCAATTTAAAATAATTTCTGCTAAAATTTCAATTATTAAGATTTAATAAAGTGTAATTTTTAAGCGAGTTAAATGACGTTGAAATTATTTTTTTGCGTATTTAAAAAAGATAAATATTCTTTAGATGGTTAAAAAAGTATAAATTTACAATAATATTTTTTTAAGTCACGAAATCACATTGACAATAAGAAAAAAAGCTAAAATTATCTGTCTATTTTTTTTTGAATATTTACAAAAAATTTCGTGTTTTATACATCAAATCATTTAACAAAAGTAAACTTCTGTCTTAGATTTTCTTAAAACACTGCATGGTTTTATTATTCACGGCTTAAAATGAGAGGGGGGGAGAGGTTTAAAAAAATAACTTAATTTTTAAGATAGCTATACTGGAAGAATAAAAGCAAATTTTAAGATAGCTATACTGGAAGAATAAAAGCAATTTTTAATTTTTAAATTGGTTGTATTATCAAATAATATTCTAATTTTTTTTAAATAATTTGGGGTGGGTTATTTAATCATGTATTTATTTAAAATTTAACAAAATTTTAACTTTTGAACAAATTTATTCTAATAAAATAGAAACATGAAAAAAAGGGCGATTTACGCACTAAATTATTGATAAATTTATTTTGTTCAGCTCACAAGCACCTATAAAATCTGAACTTTTTAAAAATCGAAAGGCCGGTATTTTTAATCTATAAATTGAAAATAATGGTTTTCAAATTCTTGAATTTAAAAGCTTAAGTCCATATTCCAAATCACCAGTGGTTACGAAGCCGCTAGAGCGAAGATGGGAGTGGGATGAAATTTGATTGTTTTTTCCTCTTATTTTATTTTTACTTTAGTTTTTTCTAGTATTTGAATATTATAAATAAAATCCCTTTAAAAAAAAAAATTCATGTTCCAATCATGGTTAAATATTAATAAACTGGAAATTTCATAAAAAATCTGATTATTATTTGGACGATTTTATAAGTATTTTGAGAATCTGACAAATTTGGATAGCCCATTTTAATTAACTTACTATTCTAGCAATATTCTGTCAATAAAAGTGAAATTGAACACATCTTATAAATCTGCCGATGAGATTTCCGATATTATACGCATTTAAAAAAAGAGTAAATTTTCACTAAACCTATAACAAAATAAAGAATTCAGGGAATATTTCCCAATCGATATTCAATTTCATTAAAATCGGTCATATTTATTCTTAAAATATGTTGCTCGTTCCTTTTTCCTTCTTCATCTCAAAACATTTCAATGTTATTTTCGCGAGTTTCAGGTATATATATATATATATTTAAATTAATATATGCTAATTCATATTATCAATTTGTTACATATTTATTATTTTTCAAAGAATTCTTTGTCTAGTATTATTTAGTTATTCGTTTTATTTTTTATAAGATTCGGCTTGATTAGTTCAGATAAACTGAAAAAATACGTCAATAAAGAGTGTTCTGTAGCGAATCAAATGAAGAAATAATATCAATTTACTAGAATAGAGCTTAATAATCACTCTTCATTAGTTTATAAAATCAGAAAATAAATTTTTATAGCCGCAAATTTTTTTAAATCGACTAAAAAAAATTCGATTCTAAGTTTATCATATATTAGGTGAAAATCAACTTTTTATCGAATTTTTTAGAGTTTTTTTAACCTTATCAGAAATAAAATTTCCAAAAACTCTTGGTTTATCTTTTTTTATTTTCAATTTTTTAGAAGTAATATTAACCATATACAAGTTTGTTTTATTTTAGTGGTTTGAATTCATAATTTATTCATGAAATATATATTAATACATATCTTTTCGAGTCAATTTGTTTTGGGTTTAATGAAGCATGAAAATATAATTATTGAACTAAGATCAATAATTTTTCTTTGATTCCTATACATATAACTATCATTGCAGCATTGACTTCTGTTAAATTTTTAGTCACTCAAAAATATCTTGTTTAGAATAATATTAACTTGAAATTAATTAAGAGAATGGAATAGTATTTAAAAAAAACATTTAATGTCCTTCATTTATGCACCTATGTCTCTATTAATACTGAAACCTGAAAACTACCCTTACTTAATTGGTTTAGTCTAGGATAAATTATTCGGAATCTTACAGCTATTTAAAATAAATAAAAAAGTATTAACCATAAGATTTTGGGTATATGAAAATAGTGCTGAGTATCTGGAATATTAATAGAATTATTTTCCACGGTATAATTTTAAGATAAAGGCAAGATATTTATGAAGTATATTACTCACATAAAAATGACAAAAAAAAACAAAAGAACAAAACAAAAAAATAATTGCACTTTTATTGGCAGATTATTGCTAAAATATTCAAATAAATAAAAAGGGGTTCCCGATTTGCCGGTTTATGAAAATAATTGTCCACTTCTGGAAATAACTATTATGTTTTTTTTGAAATTGACAGAATTTTATTTCCTAGACTTCCCAGCTTGATATAACTATTGAAAATTCTTTTTTAACAGAATGGTGCATATCGTTAACAATAAAAATAAAAAATCACCATTTTAAATTAAAAATTTTAATATTTATGAGCCCTTTCGAACAAGGGGTTTTTTTTGGATTTATAAAGCTATATTTTCAATTAATAATTTTTTTTAAAGTATAACCCACTTCCAATAATCACTCTTTGTATCATTTGAATTTTTTTTTTACTTAATAAATCTGGAATTTGGGAATAGAAATCAGACTAATTGTTTTTATAAAAACCCATTGAAATCTTCCAATGAGAAATTAGCTACCCAAAAGTCTGGAATCACAAAAAAGTTATTAATTCTGTTATTAATAAACAAAAAGTATGATAAAAATACAATATTCTTAAATAAAAATATTTTCAATGAAGTGTGAGATTTGCTAAGTTTTGTTAACATTTATGCATTTAAATGTATAAATTTCAATTTCACACTTTTTATAATACAAATTAAATATTTAAAATAAAATAAAATTACTAGAAAAAAATGAATTTTATCTAGATTTTAAAATATAATCAAATTAATTGAATCAGATTCAAAATGCATTTTTATAATCCGAAAATATAACTATGTTTCGAATTAAGTAAAAAAAAACAATATATGTACACATTCGCAAGCTTAAATCAGATAAAGTAAAAAAATAACTTAGCTTAATAGAAAAAATGACTTGAAAAGTGTTTATGATTTAGATTTGTACAAATTTATAAGTCTTTAATCTAAAATTTTTCTTATTTAATTTCACAAAAATGTATTTGATGAGTTATTTTGTGTATTTCATTGAAATAAAATTGAAAAATCTTTTAATTTTGAACATTTTGGATAATCAATTCAAGTTTAAGATGATACTTAATTTTCTTCAAATCACCATAAAAAATATTAAGTTCAAATTTTCAGTTTGGTTTTAATAAGATCATCCCTCAATATTAGGATCAAAATACTCCAAAGTCTTAAAGGTATAACTTCACCTGAGAAATGGATAATCTAACGTTTTTTAGGGTTTAATTTTTCAATTTTTTTAATTTTTTATCATTTTTTTACTTGGTTTGATTTAAAATTTATCGATAATCGCCTCAATCTATTTTTTTTAAATAATTTGACACATAAATAAACGAATTATTTTTGAAGCAATATTTGATTTCTTTCATAATTATTTGATTCTGTTTTATTTTTTATCCATAAATAAATAATGGGTGATAATGAATTTATGTTAATATTTTTTTTATTTTTTAAGTCGAAAATTATTAAAAATTATATCTATTACACATATATGGATTTTTTACTCATTTTAAATCATTTTTCTTATTTATCCTTCTATTTTAAGCATTCTAAAATAAAATTTAGTAAATGCTTCATTATAAATTTTTGAAAAATAAATATCAATATTAATATTAATATTAATATTAATATTATTTTGTTTAAAAAAATATCGATATTTGTTAATTATCTTTAAATGAGCTTTTTTCTTTTTTAAAACTTAATTTTTTTATTGATTTTTGAAAAATAAATAGACATTATTTATTTATTGAGCTAAATAACAAGAATATTGATACGAGAGTACATACATACATACATACACAATATTAAATTTTGCTTGAAGACCATTTTATTATCATTTTTATTAGAAAAAATTGATAATAAATAATAAACAAACAATTTAGTTTTAAAAATTTTAAGCTAATAGTAACCATTATAAATTAAATCAGTAAAAAAAAATTCAATAATTTCATTTCCTTCTTTGCCTTGTAATTTTTAAATCGCGACTATAGCTCAGCCAAAAAAATATGTTTTTTATATAAAATAATTTTGAAAATAATAATAAAATAATAAAATCAAAAGAAATTGAATTCTAATTTTTTATATAGAAAAATAAATATAAGTCATTTCTAACAAAGTAGAATATTTTTCTGTTTAAATTTTTTTTTTCTCATTTAAAATTATAATTTTTGAAATAAATTTAGCATTTCGAAGAATATGAATATTTAACAGCATGATATTACTTGCGGCTTTTAATTTTAAAATGTTAATTATGGAAAATATAAAATTATATTTTAAGATTTTTTTTAAAAAAATTCCTCATAAATATTCAAAAAAATATTAAAAATGCAAATTTTTATGCTTTTATTAAAATAATTTTTATTATAAATAATTGATAGAAAATTTTTCCGAAAAAAAATTAATACTCTATAAATGCAATTTATATTTATATTTATAAATAACATATTTTTTGTAAAGACGAATATATATAATTAGATTTTTGGTTTAATAAACCAAATTTGTTTTCATAAAAATTCAAAAAAAATCCAATGGTTTTGAATAAAAACTCTAAAAACGATTTATTTTGAAAGATAATATTTTATTATACTTAAATTAGTGTTAAAATTAAGTTTTCAAAAGTTATTTAAAATTTCAGAGAGTTTTTTTTTAAAAATACTAAGTAATATCTTTAAAAGTAAATTGCAAATACAAATTTATTTCTTTTTTTCTATACTATAATTCACAAAAAATAAATAATAAATTATGTTGTGGATCCAAAAATCCATATTTATAAATTTACCAAAATATGAACTAATATATAATAGTTATTAATTAACTTTATGTTTTTTATTACGATTTTTTAATAAGCTATGTTTAAAAAATGACAGAACCTAATATTAAAATATAAATTTAGCAAGATTAAATTTTCTTAGTCGTACTTTTATGTTTTCACATAGAGGTTGTATTGTAATTATATTGAAAGATATCTTTTTTAATCATCGAAATGAATTAAATTTACTCTATTTATCCTCTAAAAATAAATTAATTAATTTTCGAAAATTTCATCAAAATAATTTATAAATTAATTAGAAAAGATAATTTGTTTAATTTTGCTTAATTTTTTTTTTTTGAAATATTCCTAAAAAATTAGGATTTCTTGAGTTAAAGTTTATCAAGGGGATAATTATATTCCAATATAAATAAGTTCAAAATTACCCTAAATTAAAATTTATTATTAAAATTTTATTTAAAAAATAGGATTTAAAAAATTTAAATCTACTCAAAAAAAGAATTTCAAGTTTTTTATCTTAATATTGAGGATTTTCCATTAATTTTTACTTTGAACAGATTTGATCGTGAAAATTTAAATATTTTATCAATACAAAATAATTTTAAAGAATCTTTTAATAGTAGGATTTTATTTCATTATATGAAAAAAAAAATTCAAAAGAAGATAAAAAGAGTAATTTTTTATCGATAGAAGTCTTCTTAAGTCAAAATTATAATAGAATAAATCCTTAAATATAATAAAAAATTAAAATATGTTTTTATCATAAATATATTAGCCATTTTTTCCCACTAAAAATATAATAAAAAACAATTTAATATATTTTTATACTTTTAAAAAAGATAGAAAAATGTAGGAATTGACTTTTAAAGCAAATTTAATTTTTTATCAATATTTTTTAAAATTTCAATATTATCGGAAGTAACTATTGGGATTTAAAATATATTGTAAAAAAATATTCTATATCTTTCATTTGGATTTATATCTTATTTATTTCCTAATCTGTGAAATTCCCTTGTATAACCTTTCATTTACCTATAATTTAAATTGGTTTTATTAGTATTTTTCTTTTAATATTTCTTTTTAGTAAAGATAAATCTTCATTTTTGAAAGCATGAAAAATTCATTGAGTTTTATTTAAATATTCTGTGCCAAATATTTTCAAACTAGTTTATATTTCAATTATTCTAAATTTAAATGTGATATATTTTAAAAAATCTTTTAATTTTAATTTTTTTATAATAAAAGATATTTTAAAAAAAAAATTCAATCAGAAATTATCCGAATTTATTGGAATATTCGGTATTTATCGTTTTAATATTTTATTGAAATTATATAATATTTTAGCTTTAAAAATTTTAAATTTTCATAGTTACTCTTGAGTTTTCTATATATATTAATGATTTTTTTATAAAAACAAAATAATCACCAGCTTCAAAAGTTTAATTCGGTTTAATTGAATTTAAAAACTGTTTATTAGAAGATTATGTATTTCTAATTTTTTTTCTGTTTTTTCTGAATAATAGGCTTTAAAAAGTCATTTCCCATAAAATTTTAGGTCCTATTTTTTTTTATTAAAAATCATTTATTTTTTAACATTTTGAAATATATCTTAACCCCTCATGTTATTGGTGTGATATATGCTAGTTTTATTTTAGCCACACCATTATATTCATGAAAATTATTTTATCTGTTCCAATAGTTTAATTTTGGAGATATTTCAGAAGTATTATATAGGCATTCTATAAAAATATTTTTTTATCGTTACTTTTTGTATATATCCCAAGTTAGGTTCACTTTTTTCAAAATTGGAAAAATAATTTAAAAAGTTCATAATTTTATCTTCATCGATAACAAATTAAATTCGGCTTTAAAGAGTTTTGGTATGCCGTTTTATTTTTATAATTATTATTTGATTATTTTTTAGAAGTTTTCTTTCAAGAACACATGGTTTTAATCCTTTATAGTTATGATTTAATTTTTATCTTATTTCCAGCTTAAACAATATAAAACATAAATTAAAATTTATACAACTTGTAAAAAAAAATTTTGGCAATTTTTTTTCATTTTTCTAAAGGATTTTATTATACTGAAGCCATGTAAAAACACAAATATATGTAAATTAAATATATCTTAAGTATAAAATTTTAGTGAGAACATTTTGATTTTTGATATTTTCAGGACTTAATTACTAAAAATATACCTTCAATAATATCAAATTATTGTATAGAATTTATTATTTGAGCAAAAAAAAGTTTCAATTAACTTATTAATTCTTAAAAAAATTCCTGAATTATTTTAGTTTTTTACAACCAATAATTTTATATTTTTTTCCCTGTAAATAATATTTGGTATATTTAATATCTCTTTGAATTTTTTCAACTATAATTTTTTCAAAGATTTATAAAAATATATAGAAGATATTTAAAAAACTATAAAAAATTAAATCTCTTCGCTCAATTTTCTTCAGATGCTCTAGTAGCCATATAACTTTTGATAAGCTAATCAAGTATGATATACGCATTTTATTAATTTATATCTACTCCAAATTCGTGCTCTCAAAATTATATCAAACCTAATATTAGTTTTTTTTTATTTTTTACAAGTTAATAAAATGCTAAGTTCTACTATTTAACATTTCAAAATATTCATTTCTTTTTATGTAACTAAAGTATGAAATTCAGTTAAATTTTTTTAAACTGGATTCATTTTTCTTGCTTGTAAATTTAGTTAAAATATAAGCTAAATTAAATCGAGGTTTTTTTGTAGATATTTACATTAATTTCATTACTAATTACTCATTACTGGTAAAATTTGCTTAAATAAATTTAAAATTTTTATCACATTCTTTTTCCTGGATTAAATTTTTTTATCTGTTTGTATGTATAAAAATATATTTGAAAAATCAAACCCATTTATCATTACAGTTTTTTAAAAAAATTTAATGTGAATTTGAGTGAAAATAAGAATTTTATTTAGAAGGAGTTTTCTTTTAAACCTTTTTGCATTCAAACTTTTAGTCCAATAAAATATTTATTTTTTAGAAACTTATTATTCAAAAATATATTATTCAAAAATTTAAATCTAAACTGTTTTTTATTATATTTTATATCAATTAATTTTTTTTAAAATCATATTAGGAAGTACAAATAATTTAAATTTTTTATAATTTTCAATTATATTATGATTAGCATAATCAAAAATCAATACCAGATCATTTTACTATTTTTCTTAATTTATTTTCTCTGATATTTATCTGTTATATATATTATATTATCTTAATTTGATTTTATATTTTGGCTATAAATATAAATCGGAAATAAAATTATTTTTATTAAACAAAAATATCAAAAAATTATAATAAACGAAAACCTGGAGTATCTAATTAAAAAATTAGTACCAAAAAAAATATTATTACATTTAGATAATTATAATTTGAATATAATATTTATATATAAATAAAAATTGTTTGTGGAAATTAGTTTTAAATATGGATTTTAAATAAAATAACGTTTATAATTTGGGTTTTATATATCTCTAAATAATAGAACTTTTATTTTTTAATTTGATATTTAAATATATTGATGTTTTTTTTATCTAATAATAGTTAATTTTGGATTTACTTTAAATTTTTACTTTTTATTAGATTTCTGATGGGAAATGATAAAAGTATAGTTTAGTGGCTTTACTTTGGTAATAATTTTGATTTCTGGTCAGTTTTTGTGATACCAAAGTCTGTTGAGGTGATTATCTACTTTTTTTTTCTATTTACCTAGACACTAAACGAAGTGCCCAAAATACTTTTTTATTATAAAAAATAAAGAGTGTGTTATTATTTGTTCATTTTGGACTTTATTTTCATATATTTATTTTGCCATTTTTAAATTTTAACCACAATTTCACCATTTATATAAAAAAAGGTAAAAAAAATTCTCTTTGTAGCGCTAGTACCTCCAATTTAGTGACATTGCTTTCCTTATCAGTTTTGAAAACCAGATCTAGGACTAATCTAACATGGAGAAGCAAAAATAAATCTCTTTGAAACGAAATACATTAGGAAGATTTCCTAATACGTAATTTTTTTTGACTGAGAATAATCAAATAAAATATATTGCAAATATAGTAAAATAAATCGAAACCCTCTTTATACTTGTGAACTTATAAAAAGACTCTTTTTACTAAGGTATTTTTGCTATTTCTTTGTAAAAAGGTAAAAAAACTAATGGTCAATCCTAAGTGAGGTTTTTTTTGAGATTATAAATTCATGTGGTTAGACAAATTTTAAATATAAAAAATTTCTAACCCTAAAATAACCATGAATATAATTTTTTTTTTTTCTAATTTATGATCTATATATATTATCTAATAAATATAATAGGACTTCTCAGAATTTTTTGGAAAACAGATAAATAATTAGTAGCTAATCTTTGCGAAAAATTATGGAGAATTATGATTTTAGTATTATGTATAATATCCGCATTAAAATTCCTTATTGATAAATTTTGAATTCTTCTCGAAAATTTTTTATTTATTTTTTTAATTTATTATTGGACTTGAAATTTTATCAAAAATAAAAGAATGTGGATTTATTTGGAAATATTATCATTTATGTTACATCGAAAAAAAATATCAATCAATTTTTTTTTGTTAATATTAACGTAAAATTGTACTAAAATTTTCTTAGAATTTTGGTTTTTAAATTTATACTATGAAAAGGTTTAAACGATATAAATAATATATATTATGCGTACTAGAGAATATTTTTTATTATTAAAATATTATTCTGTATTATTTTTGATCCGAATCCTATTTAAAATCCAAATAAAATATAACATTTTTTTCTAAAATCAAATATTTATAAATATTTATTTTATTTTGATATGATATTTTTTTGGATTTAGGAATAAAATTTCGTATTTTAGCTCTATTAGAAATCGATTTTTTACTGAATATTCAAACTCATAGTCGATTTTTAGTTTTAAAAATATTCTTATTTGATATTTTACTAAAACACCAAATTTTTTATATTGATTTCTAGAAAATTTTCTAGGAATATTGATAATAATAAACTTATCATCTTAAAAAATCTCACAGAGATTCATATTTTACAACATAAATATTATCTAAATATTTTTTCATCTTAGAGCTATCTCGAGTGAAAAAATGGTCAATATAATGACCAATTATATTGAAAAAATTTACAAAGATTCAAAAACAAGGTATGTACTTTTAAAAGTTCTTTCATATAATTTTTTTACCCCACGTTTATTAATTTTATCAGCCCCTTGCACTTTTCATGCTTATTTTTTGTTATAGTGGTTTATTATAAATTATTTTTTTCTTTTATAAAAAGTTGTAAAATAAAAAAAACATATTTGCTCTTTATAACTTGTAAATCTAGAGAAAACGTATCAATAGAAGGGAAAAATATAGGTTTTTAAAACATAATGGGGGTGGGATTTTTTTTGACAATAAATGCACTAATAAAGTTTCACTTGGTGGTATGAAGATAAAGACTAAAGATTTATATTTTGTATTATTTTTGCTTTAAACATTGCATAAATAAAAAAATTTAAGCGTGATTGAATACCTAAAACTTAAAATAGCATTCAAAATGATTTTTAAAAAAATATTAAGATCGCAATGATACATTTTAATAAGTTAATAACTATAGCTATAAATATTAATATAGGTATTTTTTATCATGGATTTTAATTAAATTAATATTCTTAATATAGATTGAATAAAATAGGAATTTATATTAATTATTGTCAAAAAATACTAAAATTTTTCGTAAAAAATCGTTATCCTTCTACATTTATTATTTATTTAAAATTATTTTAAAATAGCCATCTAATAGAGGTAATTTAATGGCAATTATTTTATACTTGACGAATTTTTAATTAAAACTGGATAATAAAAATGATTATTACATAGTATTAAATCTAAATTTTTTTTATAATGACAATGATGTGTGTTTTTTCCCAATTAAATAAAAAAGCGTTTAATAAAAACACATCCTTTGATTGATCCAACGCTAATATTGTCTCATGTCTTTTTAAACTCTCAAAAAAATCATTTTGATATCAATAATTGAATTTTTAAAAAAATAAATGACGTTTTTTTACATGAAAATGAATTCGGCAAGTACCGATATACTTTTAATAATATAAAAAAATTTATTTAAAGGAAAATTTGTGGTTTTTTAAATTATTTTTGCAATATCATCCCTAAAAGTGTTATTTTATAGAACTCTTTACTAGTTTTGAAATTTATATATTATTTTAATAAAAAAGACCGTTAAAATATTATAATTTAGAAATTAAAAAAGACTTTATTCTTTATTAAGCGTTTATAAGATGCTTTAGAAAAAAATTAAATATAATAAATACATTTTTAGAGTTAATTTAACTTTAAATCATCGTGATTTTGTTTTATAGTATATATGTGTATTAAGTAAACATAAAAATTTCCAAAGTTCGATCCTTGCGTTTATTTGATCTTTTTATGTTGTTTTTTATTCCACTTAATTTTGACTAAGAGCCTTACTAAACCTTACTCACTTTATTATTTTATTAATTATCGAATGATAAACAAGTTAAATTTTGTTAATAAATACTTTTTATAATAGCTTAATTTTATTAAATTAGAAAGAAAAATGAGAATGGGGGCTGTTTAAAAAACACTTAAATATTTTCACCCTATAATTTTTTCCGATTTAAGTTTTTCTAAATAAGTAGAGTGAAAATAATAACACCTCATAAAGAAAATTCACTGATAATAAAATAATGGCTGTAATATTATACAGATTTAAGTTTATATCATTTATTATTAGTATTTTACCGATGCATGTTTTTTTTTCTAAAAATTTCAAACTTACGGGGTGATTACGTAAAATTTTCGATTTATTTTTACATTTAGCAGACAAAAGATATTTATAATAAGTCATAATTTTCACTAAAAGTCTCATGGATTTCTGAAAAGATCTTAAATCAGGTTTCGGATCTTATATA